>JAVQJX010050811.1:0-18799 GCA_036025115.1 Ambassis agassizii
GTGTGTGTGTGTGTGTGTGTGTGTGTGTGTGTGTGTGTGTGTGTGTGTGTGTGTGTGTGTGTGTGTGTGTGTGTGTGTGTGTGTGTGTGTGTGTTAGAGCTTGGAAGGTTGCCAGGGGATGGACACAAAAGGATGTTGAGTGGCTGGGCGTGTGGCACAGCATCACTGAGCTGCATGTGGCCTGTGGGAGATGGACACAAACAGGGAGCACCAAATTCTGCACCTTTCACTGCAAGCTTCACACTAACAATAACTTTAATAATATATATTTTTTTTGTTTAATAGAATCTGTATAACAATTAATTGATTAGTTACCCAAATTGCTGGCTGTTATTTTTTAAAGAGGAGACATTTGTGTAAATATGTGAATTCTAAAACCTTTGTCTGTATGTTTATGCAGCCAGGCCTTCGAAGGTGTTTGCATTCTTACCTGTGATTATGTTGTGTGTGTGTGTTGGCCAAGTTTCCCCCCTAGAAGCAGGCGAGAGCATTAGGATGTTGGTTGTATGTCTCCGCTGGCAGGATGGACACATGTGGTAGATAGCTAATGATAGCATGCAGCGTATAATGAGATCCTACTCTCCGTCTGTCTCCCCTACCTGGCATCATGCATTAACCATACAAGAGGAAGAGGAGGCACGCATGGTATTGACTTTTGAGTGGGTGTCTGCTTGTCCGTTGTTGGTTTTGTTTAGTACTCGGAGGTCAGCATGGCTGCAAGCGCCGCACATTTATAACAAGTTTTTTTTGTTGTTTTATTTTCATGGTTGGGGCTTCTTGTTTTTTTTTTTGTTTTTGTTTTTTGTAAGGCGAGAATCTCTCCTCATCTGCACCTCTTGAGCTCTGTTAAATGGTTGTAAATTGATTTTGGATGCTTTGCAATGTATACGTTTAACAAGCCAAATGGGTTCAGTTTCTGGGTTAGTTTGTGTGGTCAGAAGATTATTCTATTAATGTATCCCTCACACTTTAATCCACAGTATGTTGTGTGAAGGAGGGAGGCACTGGCAGTGGTCCATCTTCTCGCCCAGTAACATATATTTATCCTCTTCACTACACAATCCTCTAGGCTGCTCAAATCCCCCAGGGGGTCCCAATGACATGCTTACTAATGTGTGCTTTGGAAACGGAGTGCTATTGTATCCCCTAAATCTCACAAAGCACTGTATGATTTGCCCATTGTCGTTAAATCGCTTTGCTTGTGCCAAGTACTTGCATCTCACAGAGGCTTAATGCTTTGAGGGTTTCAGGGACAGCTTCGAGCTCCTCTTTTGTTGATTTCGGGGAAAAGTGCCAAGACTGCTGCGCTGAATATTGTTTTGAGTATGGCGGAGGGAGGGGAAGAAGGGCCATTGCCAAGCGACTCCATTGAGCCCTGTGAATGGGCCATTCATATTTAGGAGAATCACCCAGATGCCATATTGTTGGCTCAACAACGCTAAATATTCTCCAACAAGGATGGGATTGTAACGGGTTTTTGAATTGTATAAGTGTAGAAAAGGACATTGGGAAAAGTGTCCAGCCTTAGTCACTAATAGTGAAGCTCTGTGTGATGTGATATTTTTCTGACAACATTTTGTATTAAAGTATCTTTTTACATTTGTAAATTTTAAAAAAAGAGCAAAGTATGTATACATGATAATAGCGATTAAATGTTTGTATTTTTCCTACCTTAAAACGTGGCAGCAATTAATGATTTGAACATGTGCTAAAAATGATATTTCATTTTTTTAACCCTCCCGACCCCAAGCGTTTTCACTCCTGTCATATTTTTAGCAACTGTGGGCTCATTTTTCACTGCAACATAAAGTCCTGTACCTCTATGGAAACAGCAGATTGATGGCTGATGCAGTTATGAAGCTGTTTTTATGATATAATATAGTCAGAAAAAAGGCTTGAATTTAGCTGTATTTATTAAAAAGGTCCAGTTGTTGTCATGTTTAAGCTACAGCTGCACTGAAAGAAAGTTACGGCCTGAAGAGGTTTAAATTTCTGGAGTTTAGAAAGCAGGGTGTGCCTCTTGCTGTTGCTGGCCTCAGGACAGGGGGGGATACTTGGGGGGGATTAGACCCCAGGCCAGCAGTGACAGCATGGACAGTATGTGGCTGCTGATGTCCACAAAATCCCCCCTCAGAGCTCCCTGAAGGTCCGGCTGCTCTAAACAACCTTGAAACAACCACTGTAAGCAGCCGAACTCTTGTCCCCGGCACCGTTCTCAGGGTCTGAAACAGGACTTAGAAAATGTCATTGTGGTCTTTTATGTCATGCATGCACTGAGTATTAATCACGGCTGGATCTGCGCCTGAGAGGCTGATCAAATTTATTGTTTGGCTGCACGGGACAGTAATGGGTGTTTAATTACTCAATAAAAGCCCTTTTATAGATTCCCAGGCCTCCTGTGTGTTGAGCAAATGGTATTGATCTGTCTCCGGGCTGCAACATGATAGCCTGTGAAGGAGAATTAGAGCCCTTAGCCTGCTAGCATTTTCTCATTCATTAGCTGCATTAGCCAGAGGGTTGTTAAGATGTAGCATCATTGTTAATACCAAAGTCTCAGAGGTTGTTATGTCTGCCTTGTGTTGTAAAGCTCCACCCCATTTCCACAAATATAGATTAGATGAGCAATAAATAACACATGGGAAGAGTTTCAGTGAGCATTTCCAGGAGAGACGTTTCTCTTTCAAATCTAATCCACAAGACTATATTTGACGACACCCTCGGCTGAGCTGTGAGCTGCATTAGTCGGGCTACAATCTATACTGCATGTTTAATCCCAGCACTTCCCCTCCCTCTAATCTGTAATCTGACGGCTCCTCCTCCTCCTCTTCCTTCTCAGAGGCCTAATTCCTGATTTCCGTCCTCCTGCTCAGCCTGCAGTCTAGAGAGTAACTCTCACAAGTAGACAAAAGCTGTAACAGTGAGCTGTAGTGTGTCCACACAGTGTTGTCCACACTGTGTCTTTTCTTTTTGCCTCCCTTGCTTTCCATTGTTCTTTTATGTTCAGAGCATATCGCTGCTTCTGTGAACCGGCTCCTCTTCTCTTGATGCACGGCAAAAACCACCGCAATATCATCCCTTGATGTGTCTATATCAAATGAATGTGGCCTATTACAGACGTGCTGGAGTCAGTTGGGTGGCTTTGTGGACACAAAAAAAAGGGCTTGCAAGGGACCATGAAAGAGACATTGTCCAATACAGAGCATACAGTTCCTTTGTAGATAAATGGATTTTCATGCTTATCAACTGGGACAGTGACATGAGTGAAAACTGTGGAGAATGTGGAATTATTCTCACTACTTGGCCGTACACATGGATAGCTGTAGTCTCAAGTGTGTGTGGTCTTTCTTTGTCCTGCAGCAAGGGTTTTTTGTATATGTATATATTTTGGTGTTACAATTGATTTGAGCTTTTAATACACAAATGTGCATTGTTCATAGAGCCAGCTGTATCCTTCACTCAACCCTACACTTGTATACATCAGGTGTATGATAGTTTGTTGTTGGTGGGGGGATTTTTAGAGGTCAAAAGTGCATTTTTTTTAAGCAGGTAACTAGCCTGTTCCTATGTGTTGTCACATATGGAGTCAGAGGTCAGCACCTGATCTGTTGAAGCTATTTTAGATCAATTAATTGAGCTAATTATTAGCTCTTGTGTATTTTTTTTTAGTTTAATTACCACAATTATGGTTGGTAAAATTTAAATAAACACAATAAATAGAGTTCCTGCAACAGATTCTAATGGAAGGTTAACACAACAAACACACACACATTAAACCCTGTTCACATTCTGCTGCCTGTGGGGCGTGAATGAGAAGCGATGTATACTCGATGCAGAGCCAGTGATCTAGGTAATCTGCCTGTGCTGTGGGACAGGTCTATTGGTCCACAAATCAATTGGCTTCATGTCCGTGCCATTAGGCTAACATGGCGCTGCTGAGGCGCTGAGAGCGGTAAACAGACTGTTTAATTCCCCTGGACACCGGCCAGGTGGATACTCCTCCTCCTCCTCCTCCTTCTGCTGCTGCTTCCTCCTGATCCCTCCGTTTTCATTTTCTCTTTCCACCCCTCACTCTATCGTCCTCTTACATTCCTTCCTCCTCTCCACTTCAGTCAATGCTGTTATTCTCTGTGGACAAGTGCTTACAGGAATATTGCTTGGAGGGATTGTGTGTGTGTATGTGTGTGTAAAGAGGCAAGATTTTGGCCAATGAACCCTTGTTGTGGTCTGTCCTCCAGTACTGTGTCTATACTGAGTAAGTGATCCCTTGGGATGCAGTACACACATCCAGCATCCCTCTCTATCTCTCTGTATGTGTCTCACTCTCTCCCCTTTTCTCCCTATCACTGTTTGTCTTTGTTTCTCTCTGTCTCTCTCTGTATCTGCTTTCCATTCTGTTTCTCTCTGTCTTTTTTTTCCAGACAGAGGCAGCAAACAAGTACAGTAATATGAGGCAGCTGCATCAGAAACAAACACTCGTTCTCATGATTAGAAAAATGCAGATTTATGTCTGCGCTCTAAGAAGTTTCACTTCCTCACCAAATAAAACAACACCTTTCTCCTCTTCATCAGTCGGGGTTTTGGTTTCCCTATATGGGTGCAACTAATGACTTAACTTGTATAACGTCAGCAATTCAATTTATCCACTTCACCGCCGTGCTGTGTGCCCTGTTTTGCGCGAGTCTTTGTGTGGTAATTGAGCCCGTGTGTCTCGACAGATGAGTGTCATTGGCAGTATCACTGTTGTGTGTCTCATTTCCTGCACGCTGTTGACGATTGGCTGATAAGATAAGAGGCCTGTGGCAACGTCTGAAAGCTCTGGTGCAACTAACAACCTGTGGAACGGATAAAGACGTGATTTAAGTCGAGGAGGAGGAGGAGGAGGGGAGTGGGGGCAGGAAAATCTGGGTGTTAACAGGTGCTGGATGAGCGCACAGATTAAAAACTTCCACTTACAGTGGGGCTATTATTCGCCCTGTGCTGGTCAGTATAAAGTGCCTGGAATGACACAGTATAGAAATCTGTATTGTGGTTCCAGATTTGCTGGAACATTTTACTGTTGCTAGGAGACGCTGCAACCCGTGGACACATCTGGTCAGCTGTTAATACAAGTTGTTGAAGAGCTGTGGCATCCGCTTTGCCGTGATGGTGTTTCTAAAATGTCTATAGGTGTAATGTCGATCAGTTTTCAGACGGAGTGCAGGTAAAAACAACTATATATATATATATATATATATATATATATCACAGCTGTTCCGCCTTGACTCATCTCCCTTGTGGGACCTCAGTGGTGGAATGACATTCTCCGTCGAGCAGGGCAGCACAGTCACTCCTTATCTTATGTCACAACTGATCTCTCTAATAAATACTTCACGGCCTTTTCCTCCTCCTTCTCTTTACTTCTCCTGCCTGCTCTCATCATCTAACCCTGAAACTGGATTATCTTGTGCTGCAAATTTGCACTTCTGCATTCCGATTAAATTATAGCTTCAGTGGCTTTCTTACTAGTCATTTTGTGATCATTTGCAGCTAATTCTTATTTTCTCATTATGTGTTAGTGCAGAGAAATATAGTGTCTGTCTGAGAAAATGCATGCAAACATTATGAAAGGGTGGCTTGACATTTTTTGTGGTGGCTAGCTACACAATTACCTTTTACTGTTAGCATTGATTGGAGTGTAAGTAGTCATTTCCAGGCAAACAGTGTAGATGGTAGCTGAGCCTAAGTGGTGGCGACAGCAGCTGACAACACCCGGCGCTTTATTTACTTTACAAGTAAATACTGTGTGTTTTTCTATCTTTCTAAGCACAGCCAGCAGTGGTTGTCATTTTAGTCCGTGAAATCAGCAGTCGCCAGATAAACTGTAGAGGCCTGTATTCACAGCCTGCTGCCGTGTTCATTGCCCGTGAATGTGATTACAGCTATTGATCAATAGACAATGACACGATGCTGCTGGATGTCACCTAAGGAGAGAGTGTGTGTGGGTGATTGAGAAAAACGGGAACACAGAGTGAGATTGTGTGTCCATATGCTAGTGTGTGTTTGTCCATATGCTGGTGTCCGTGCATGCCTACTGTACACCGGTGTGTGTGTGTGTGTGTGTTAAACCCAGATCTAGTGTGGTAATGTGAGATCAGACATAGCCTGTTAGCCGGAGCCTTACATCTGCTGTCAGCCACTCGCTCTAACTCTGTTAAGGACGTTATTGATTGCTCATTATTACCCCGTTCCCTGAAAGATGAGCGTCCCCTATGATCACATTAAATCTCTCCCTTGTCCAATTCTCCTGAGATGCCTTCTGCTCATCGGTGCCCATCAAATTTCTCCTCTGAGATCTGATATCAAGCAGCCTGACGTCCTTTATTGCCTCTGGTTGTCTTTGCGTCTTGTTTGATTTAACAGTCTTTTTTTTTTTTTCTTTCTTGTTCTTGTTTAGCTAATTGATGTCTTTAGTCTGTGTAATGGAAATCAGGAAATCAGCAAACACGGATGAGCAGCATTTGAAATTATGATTTGTTTTCTTTTTATTAGCGCTTCAGGTTTTCATGTTAACTTTGTGATCCGTGTTTATTGACTTGATAGCAAACAAGAGGAGCTGACAAGAAAGTCATAATATCTACTTTATTTTTCAGTGGGGCTATTTTTGCTCTGCTGGCATGTTTTTTTTTTTTTTTTTTTTTTTTAAAGGCAGCAGCACTTGAGTTTTTATTAAAACTATCATGTCAAACTTAGAGCCTGATTCAAAAACTACAAATTTGCCTTTGCTGACAGATTCCTGTCTGAGCCTCCCCTTTTAAGTTTTGTGCCCTTTGTCGTACCTCACGTTGTCATTTTCGCTGACGATAAACAGTTGTTGAAGGTGTCACGCGCCCGCCAGCCCCTGTAAAGTTTGGGACTGTTGAAATCCAGCCCTTAGTGAGGCCATTTCATCGGCCTCCGCCGTCCCCATGAATAATGCAACGCTATCGACTGTGTCAGTTGAGCGAGGAGACGTGGCGGCAGCCAGCTTGATATTCAGCTGCAGAAGCTGACTGGATGCCCTCACTTTGAGACAAACTGCTGGCAGACTGCTCTGACTTGAACAGACAGGACCTGAATGTGCTCATATGAGATGAGCACTGTGTTGGTGTGTCCCAGAGAAGCAGGAGTTTCTGTTTGAGTGGGCAGAAATGCATGTATACATGTGTTCAGTAAGTAAACATATCATATAGGTGTGTGTGTGTAAATGTGTGTACAGGCGTCCTCCAGCCAGCAGTGTGCAGAGAGCTCTAGTGAGAATCTCCTGCCCCCTCGACACGACCAGTTCAGTCTCAATGCCACCGATCGATGTGCGTATTGATCCGCTGTTTGACTGTTTAGACAACCTGTGTGAATTCCAGCATAATGCAAAGCAGAGTGGATTTAGAGACGTGCTTCACCGACTTAACTTGCACGCTGTCATACCTGAGCACTCGTTCCTTTCTAGCGCCCGGAGCACCACATATACACGCGTGAGATCAAATGGAGTATAAGCAGCTGTAGGACGAGCCTGACAGGCTGTGGAGGCGTGTGGGCTCATATAGCAGCTAGCAGTGGAGCTGGAGATGCAGCTCTGCAGCCAACATGTCCTCCCTTTACATTAAGATAAGCAGTCATCAGATGTTGAAGAAAATGTGGCATTTTAATCACTTTAAATTTCATTTCAATCACCACTTTTTTTTTTTTTTTTTTTTTGATCAGACATTGAAAAGTTGGCTGTAAACACATGCGTTTGTTGGCAGATATTTGGTGCAATCCATCTGAACTGTGCTGTATTAAACACTTCCAAACATGCTCCGAGAAGAATCCGGCAAGTTCACAGGCTGGGGGTAGAGGTTATCCCAGCCAGGGCCTTCTCACACACACACACACACACACACACACCTCATAGGCATGTACTGTATGCACACACGCCAGCCTTGCACGTGCACCGCCGTGTTAATCTCCACCAACTGCTGGTGAACTCTAATCTCACTTGCTTGCCAAGTGTTTGATACACTGCAAAATCTTAAGTCAAGAAGGCTTTAAAATCCTTTTTTTTCAGAGAAAATGACAGTTATTTAGTTAAGTATTAAAAATATATCTCAGCTTTTTGGAAAACTTTTTTGAGTGTTTTTGGCCCACTGTTGTTAGAGGTAGCAAACTATGGAGCTGTGGTCCAGTCTACTGTCTTTGACTGGGAGCAACCCCACCACACACACACGGCCTCATCCCCCCTCCAAACTACCCACCCACACACACACAAACAGTGAGTCTCACACAGCCGAGTGCAGACAGACATAAATGCATCCACAGATGGTGACACTCCGGCAGTCACTCCTGAGCTGTCTGTCTACGTGCCAGAGATGATAGCACACACACACATACACACAGACATATGCACACTCTTACACACACAGCCTGGCGGCAACAAACACGGCGATGCATCATTGAGCATCGGCTGGTTTCTCTCTTAACTGCTGAGGGGAAATCAGTGTGGTGTTAAGTAACCATTCATGTGGAGCCGAGACCACACACAAACAAACAAGCGCACCTACACTTCTAAAAATACATTTACCTTGCCAGAATAATATGATTGAATAATGTGAAAGTTCTCTCACAGGCAGGACTTGTGTACATATTACTGCTTCTCCACAAGTGATCATTGATATGTTAATACAGCTTCAGTATTACCATTTAATTCCCATGACAAATATCTCTTTCAAACTCTTACTTGGATTGTGATATATTCATTTGTTGATGCATTGTTAATGTTTCCACTCCGGTTCGGAGTATGCTGTGTAGGTAATCGCCCACTCTGGGGCTGCTGCGCCGCTGTTTGTGATGTGGATCTTCCTGAGGATTGTATTTGAATAATGAGGGAGGCTGGAGCGTTCTCTTGTGCAGAGTGTCTCCGCGCTGCCGCAGTAAATGACCTCTGAATAGTTGTTTTGGATTAGCCATCAAAGTCTTTTCTCGAAGTGGCCAATAGATAGGTACTTCCAGAAATGAGTCACTTGAAAATGATCATTGCCGCCGTTGCCGTATAAGATAATGGATAACCATTACACTCCATTTTCCCCAGCTCCTCACCCACACAACGCCTGCTCTTGAAATATGATGCATCCACTGTGCTTAGTGAGCACTTAATGTCCAAAAGCACCGTGTTTGTTGAGATTTACAACTGCGCCGGCGGGAGGGGGGCAGAAGAAAGAGTGCGTCGTCGGCGTATAATGTTGTTCACTCAATAATTATCTCATTTTATTTACGAAGACAGACAGCTTTAGACGAGGTTAGAGGCTTCCTCTCTATTATCTCCACCTGCCACCCCCTCCACAGCAGCCCCCTCCTCCCGTATCTGCCCCTAAATGACGTCCTTCATGTCGAGGACTTTCCAAAGTTTCCATCGAGGATGGAGGATGAGGAGGAGGTTGGTGGGGGTTGGTGGGGTTGATCCTCAACACTGCTTGTGTTGGGGAGAAAAAAAAAAACAACAAAATGACTCCACAGCTCTGTTGCATTGGTCGTCAGATCGATGTCATTTCTAAAAGGATTAAGCCTCCTCTCAGAAATCTATTTTAATTACTGAACACACAGGTAAACAAAGTGCTGCTGGTTCACAGGTATGGATCGGGGCGTCAGAGGAGTATTGATAGCACGTGGCCCCATGTTAACCTCAGGGCTGCTCTGAAAGCTCCTGCTCTGCTGGCTGCACCTCTGGTAGCAGAAGCATCCAGAAACCACGTTCCTGCTGTCACATGACGTACACTGCCAAGGATGTATGTTAAATTGACACCACTGTTTCACAGGTTATACTCAGAGCATGAAAACGTGTGTCTTGTTTATTTTGCCTCTTTTTTTTGTAGCTACGTCAACATATCATTGTGTCGTTTTCCCCTATTGATGATGTGTCCGTTGTTTCCTGCTACCTTTTGAAAGGTTTTTTTTTTTTTTTTGTCTGAGTGATGAAAGCGGCGCTGTGGAGAAGCTGGTGGGGGTCATGACTCTGTTAGAGCACAGTGGTGGTGAGAGTCTTTACAGATGTTTTGTTCACCAGATAAGAATAATCTGTTTGCCTCAGCAGGCCTCATCTGTCTGTGTGTCCTGCGTGTCTCTCTTCATTCTTGCCTCTGTGACTCTGTGTGTGTGTGTCTTTGAGGAAGGAACCCCGCGTGGAGCCGGGTGATTAGGCACGCTGCGCTAGTCACAGGAAATGGAGTATCTGACGGACAGGCCGAGTGCATTATAGATGAATGCCATGCGTTAGCGTCTCCGAGCCCCCGCCGAATATCTCTCAATTTCCTCTCTGAATGACAAAAGAAGCCACGCACAATTTCCTTGATCCGGAGCATTTGTTTAACGGCGCCCTACCCATTTAACCCACCCATTCAATAGTCTGTCTAGTAAAAGGAAATTTAGACAGTGTCAATTTATACAGCTCTAAGGAAGATCTGATACTGGCAGGCAGGGGCGATGATGATACGCTTCTGGAATTTTTGTCAAAGATTTAAGTCAGATTTTTTTTCTTCAAGCTAAATTTAGAGCCATCATTAAACATACCCTAATATTTTTAAAGCTTCCATACACAGTGGATCTACAAACGTTTCAAAGTTTGATGGTCAAAGCTGCGCAGACTTATCACGAGGTCAGACTACAATGAATATTAGATTTTTTTAAAGATTCTGTCATTTGTCAAATATCCTTATATCACAGCTCAGAGCTGTCATCTCCCTCTACCGCCTTTGAGTTAGTGACAGCTCATCTCTGCCGGTCACTGCTCGCTGTCTAGACTTTGAACTTGCTCTGTTTACTCTGTTGTTGTTGTTGTTGTTTTGTGACAGACTAGTTGTTGTAATGGTAAACTGTGGCTCAGCTCACATTGAAGGCTTCAAAGATGTGAATTGTGGATGTTTTCAGAGGGAACAGTCTGGCATGAAGGAGAGTTTTGTCGTCTGTCACAGGGGATGGAAATGTTTTTGATGGTCTGAAACAAACACTACTGACAGTTTGGATTGTGGCGTGAGTGCTTGTGAGACACCACCTCATGACTAATTTCATAATTAATTGCCTTTTAAAGGACCTAATCGCATTATTTGACTCTCTGCTGTAGGTTGTGTGCCAATACAGCGTAGCCTGTGGCTTAGTCACAGTGTGCCGGACTCATTAACAAGGCAGTCTGGAGGTTGTCTGTGCATACACACACACACACACACACATATATATAACCATACTGTACACGGCATATTTAAGGTTTTTAGTGCGCAGTGATTTAGAGGTTAAAAGATGCCCTCTGGTGTATTTGATAAGGATTTGAATAACTGGCTGGTTCGATTTCCCCAGTGGTGTGTGAAAACAGGTCTCTTGATGAAGTTATCGCCTGTCATGCAGCTCCTTCTTCCCCCTCCTCCACCCTGCTTCACCCAGAGACGCCATTTAAGAAAAAAAAGAATGACACGATAGTTTGTTTTTGAAGGTCTCTGGTGTCTGTTTATGTTAGACAGACAAAGAAGGGCGCACACATTTGCACGGCTTGTCTCAGATTGTCTGCATGCGCCATGTGTGTCGGCATCTCTTCACCAAACACACACACACACATGTACAGGGCTTAATTATGACGTTACCAAAATGGGCAGTTTGCTCTGACACCCCGCTTGCAGAATCACACAGCGGACAGACTTAAAAGAGCTCATTAGCTCTCTCTAAAGAGCTGTTTACTGCACATACACACACACACACAGTAATAGGCAGCTCTGTTGATGCAGATGGACGCGGAGTGTAATGAGAATGATTAGGCTTCTCTATGTGGAGGCTGGAGGAGGGAGAGAGAAAAAAAAACTGGCCAACTTGACGCTTCAGAAGGTGGAGAAGATTTCTGTTGGATGTTGGTTCAGCTGAGTGCATGATCTCCCTCCCTCCCTCCCTCTCCCTGTTTCTCCTTCTCTGCAGCACACTTTACTGCATGTGTCCATCCAAATGTTTTGCAAATTTCCCTCAGGCCTTACAACCCTTGAACGAACCTGGACGAATCATATATATATACTGCAGCAGGATTGTGATCAGACACACACAAAATAAAATTTGGACAAAGCTTCCAACTGCAGCATTTATGCATGTAATCCTGTAACCTTGATGAAGGCCACTGCAGCCAAAACATTGCAGTATTAAAGCAAATTGGGCTCCACAAGTAGCAGAATTCTTTTCATTTTTTTTTTTAAAAAAGAAAAAGGCCTTGACAGTTTCTGAAAATGAATGAGTGCTGTTTTTTTTTTTGGTGGATATTTCCGTTGATGTTTGAATCCTTTGACAATTAATTCAATGACTTTTTCAAGGTCACTTAAAGGGGGTGCAGCGAGGCCCCACCCTGCTTGCACCACCACATTAAGCGACTTTGCTTCACTCGTTGCCCCTGGTTTACATCACATTGAATTAGAGGATACACCCCTGAATAATACCAAAGTCAATCCTCCTCCATATGTTTTGGAGAAGGAGTAGAGAGTTCAAAGCGCTCAGTTCAAAGCGTCTGTCCTCATTTGAATAACGTAGAGTAATCGCTATTACCTTATTTAAATAGTGCAAGTTATCATTTGGCCTTCATTTGCATTGCTGGGGTAATCACTGCGTCTCTGCATTAACCTCATTATAAAAGAGATGAAAGCCTTGATGGAGCCTGACACACTCTTTTATATATGTTATCTTTATTAATGATGGAATTAGAAAGATTCTTGTTTCTTTAAGCAGAGCACATAACAGAGTTTGATGGAGCGTCAGACTGCACAGAGGGGAGACTGTGTCACATGCATTCCTCCCCCATCATCACCCGTCTCCACATTTTTCTATGCGTCATTTTTTTTTTTTTAGTATGCCAGATTTCGTCTGCACATACACTAACAAAATATCTTTTTTTTTTTCTTTCCAGTCACTCTATAAGGTTTGTACTATAAAATCAGACTTTATTATCATGTCAGTGAGAGCCTGAGGTCAAGTGCTGGATGGCGTTGTAATTCCCTGATCACCAGCAGAGGTCAATAATTAGATTACTGAATGGAAGATTGCTGGACGCCCCTTTAAATGACGTGAAGGTGGATGTTTCTGCTGCAGAATCACACCATACGTTCAGCCTGCGTCAGCGTCGCTGTGATCACAGGCTCTGAATCTGCAGACATGAAATCAGAGAAAAATTGTTGCATCTTTTTCTCTACTTTGTTGCACAAAAAATAATATAATAACTCTCATCATTTCTTGCCATGTCAGCATGCTGTTGTTAAATCTGTATGAAGCCTGTTTCCTCTTTTGATATGACATTATGGGCGCCTCCCAGCTAATAGGAAACTTTCTCTGGGCTCAGCTCTTTGTCTGAGGTGCTCCCTGCTTGGTACACTGGAAAGATGACGGGCTTGCCAGCCCCTGCAAGACTCCCCTCGGCTAAAATGTTGTAAATTAACACAATTAGCAGATCGCCATTCTGCTAATTAGCCACTGGCGTCTGCCGAGAGATGGCTAGAGAGGAGAATCAGAGAGGAAATAGGAGTCTGGGGATTCCCCCCCTCCCTGTTTGTGTTGTTACCAAATAAACACAGGGCCCCAGAAAAGAGAGCAAGAGTGTGAGCGAGTATGTGTTTGTGCTTGTATGCTTCTTTTTTTTCCCTGTGTATGTGTTTGCAGTAGAATAAATGGATGGGTGGAAGGGAAGATTTGCTTCTCCATGAATGGATTTTATTGTGCATGCCTGCTTTACTCACACAAACACACACATAAACCAATTCTGAAGCCAGGATTGCTCACCAGACCCCCAGCTGTGTGTCTCTACATGCAGCCGCTGCCAGTCAATAAGTCGGAGGAAGCAGCCTAAATGACACCGATATTATCCTTTATTTGTGTGCACTAAGTCAAATCAAACGGGGTTCAATCTGCCGTGCGGTTGCTGTGATTACGCCCCGTCCAGCCTTTGATAGTGCCAGAGCTTTGATAGTGAGACAACGATGGAGTCGCTGTGTGACTGTCAGTGTTTGCAGATGGCATTGGCTGGGATTAAAGGAAACAGTGGCTCTCCAGCCTCCTGAGGCAATAAAGGAGAGAGCCAGGTGAGTGTGTCTGAGATGAGATGGAGCAAGGAAGGAGGGAAGGGGAGGAGGCGAAGCGAGCACAGAGGGAGTAAATAAGAGGAGAGGTGGCTGCAAAGAAAGGGAATGAAAAGAAGAGATGTATATCGAAATGGATGGAGTCAGAGGAAAAAAAAAAGGAGGTGAAGAGAAATAAAGACGGATCTAGCAGGAGGGGAGGTGGAAAATGGACAACAAAAAAAGAGAGGGAGAGGCTGAGAGGGAAGACAAGGCAGCAGGGAGGCATGAAGAAGAGAGGCAGACAGAAAGGTAAAGAGAATGGTAGAGAGAGAGGTCAAGGTGGAGCTGTGCAGACAGGAACTAAGCTTGAGACACAATGTGTTGTAATTCATAGCTCGCTACAGCTCCTGTGTGCGTGCCTGTGTTTGTCCGTCTGGGTCAGTGGATGTGAGCTTGTGTGTGTGTGTGTGCACGTCAGCACGCCTGAGTGCAGGCATAGATATATTTTTTTTTTTTTCCTGTGTATGAGGTTTGTGTGTGTGTGTGTGTGTGTGTGTGTGTGTGTGGACTGAAAGCACAGTGAGTGTGGGGGGGGTGGATGTGTGTGTTGCTTTGTGGCACTCAGCGAGGCGCATTTTCAAACCCATCTCCAGCCACCTCAGATGAGCCGGGGATTATAGAGTGACCCTCAATGCCTCCGTCTTATTGGTCTGGCCGGGGTGCATTAGGCTGCCGTAACCAGCCATTCGCCTGTGCCTGCGTACCGCACTCCACCTGCTGATGCTCTGACGGAGCCCTCATGAACTGGAGAAATTAACAATCACGCATGGCTGCATAACAAAAACAAGATAAACATCACCTTTTTAATTGACAATTTGAAGGTGTTATCATTTTAATTATTGCTAAAATGTTTTGGGTGTGTCACTGATTTGATGTGTGTCTGTGTGTCTCTCAGGCTTAAAGATGCAGTGGACCCCGGAGCACAGCCAGTGGGCCGAACAGCATTTCGACATCTCCTCCACCACGCGCTCCCCCGCCCACAAGGCCGAGGCGTACAGGGCGGTGCCCGGACACCTGCAGCGGTCCTCCACCTACCAGTACGCCTGGGCCAATGATGACATCTCAGCCCTCACAGCCTCCAACCTGCTTAAGAAGTACGCCGAGAAATACTCCGGCATTCTGGAGATGCCCGGCTCGTATTCGGAGGCGCCCGGTGTGATGAACGGACGGAAAGCTGAATCAGAGCCCTGGCAGGATGGCGTCTACCCCATGAGCTGCATCCCAGAGGGGGTCTCTGTCCGAAAGGGAGGGGTCGCGGCGGCTTCGGAGGTCGTGTCTGGCATGTGCAGTTCCCCAGGCCTGGCTTCCAGCACCCTGAGTGAGCCCAGCTACTCCAGCAGCAGCTGTGGGAGCCACACAGCCACCGCCCTCCACTCCTCCTCCATGCCCTCTCAGGAATACGGGCCCGCATACAGCAGCTCCTACCTGCACAGTAGTTACAGCTCCCAGTCAGCCCCCGCCCCGGCACTTCCCTCCCCGCTGCACAGCTCTGGGCTCCTGCAGCCACCCCCTCCTCCACCCTCCCACCCCACTTTAGTCCCAGCTTACAACGGAGGCTCCCCTAACTTGTCTAGTTATAATTACCCCCCAGCAGGCTACCCGGCTCAGACCGCAGTCGGGCCAGGATACAGCCCTGGGGGAGCACCCCCTCCTTCCTCATACCTCCCCTCAGGCATCGCTGCACCTACACCCCTTCCTCCCTCTTCTACTTTACCTGGATACCCATACCAGAGCCATAACCTGACCCCGATCGCCCCCACCCCTCTCAACAGTAGCTCCTCCAACTCACTGAAGAGGAAGGCCTTCTACATGACAGGCCAAGCAGAGATAGACTCCTCTTATGGTAACTTTGGCTATGGCCAGGCTCGGAGCTCAGCTGAGAGCCCCATGTACAGGGTAGCAGACAGCAGCAGTGCAAACGGAGGCTCCAGCAGCGCAGCTGGTGGCTTCGACAGGAGCGCTGAGAAGTCCTCCTTACCTTTCAATGCTCAGAAACAGTCCTCGATGTCATCGGAGCAGCAGAGGAAGTACAGCAGCCAGGGGGCAGGAGGGCCGCTGACTCCACCTGCCTACGTCACCTCCACCCTGGGGGGGTCCCGCTCTGCAGACTCTCTTGCCAGCTTCACCTCCCCCTCCCTCAGTGAGCAAGGTGCCGATGATCACCGTCTCCACATCTCTCACACAGCCGCGGGGCCTACCTCCTCCTCCTCCTCTTCCTCCTCCCGGCCTGCTGAAGAACAACTAAAATCCAGTGACCCTCACCTTCTGGACATGGTTACCTCTGAAATTGTTCAGCAGGGCCCTCCGGTGGATTGGAGTGACATTGCAGGTCTGGAAATGGCCAAGGCGACCCTTAAGGAGGAGGTGCTGTGGCCCATTCTGCGTCCGGACATGTTCAGCAGCTTAGGACCAGCTCCGCGCTGCGTGCTGCTGTTTGGCCCCAGGGGCAGCGGCAGGACGTTGCTGGGTCGCTGCCTGGCCAGTCAGCTGGGGGCGCCGTTCCTCCAGCTCAGTGGTTCCACGCTGGCCACAAAGTGGCTGGCAGACGGGGAAAAAATAATCCGAGCGTCATTCCTGGTGGCGCGCTGCCGCCAGCCCTCAGTACTGTTCATCAGTGAGGTGGACATGCTCCTGTCGGCCCACCTCAGTGAAGAGAGCCCCATCAATCGGCTAAAGGGGGAGCTACTCGCCCAGTTGGACTCACTTCTAATGGGTTCAGGTGAAGACGGAAGCAACCAGGTGTTAGTGGTCTGCTCCACCAGCAGACCGCAGGACATGGACGAAGGGCTGAGGCGGTACTTTGGTCGCAGGGTGCTGGTGCCCCTCCCGGACAGCTCAGCCCGACACCAGATCATAAACCAGCTCCTGGCCCAATCTCAGCACAAATACTGCCTGAGTGAGGACGAGCTGGCGCTGCTGGTCCAGCGTACCGAGGGCTTCTCTGGCCTGGATCTGGCCAGGCTGTGTCAGGAAGCCCTGGTGGGTCTGTTACACGTCTCTGCACAGGGCATGGACATGACGGGTATGATGCCCAGGGGACAGATTAGACCCCTCACCTACCAGGACATTGAGAGTGTCTGTTGTAAATTCCAAGCCAGTATATCGCAGAAAGAGATTGACACTTACACTGAGTGGAACAAAATGTTCGGCTGCAGTCAGTGAAAAGATAGATTCCGCCCATGAGAAAAAGAGGCATCCACAATTCCTCCCCTCAGGGCAGAAGCATTGTGCTGGAGGGAAAGGCACACAGAAGGCCAACATGAGCCTACTGAGTTCTCACAAGCAGGGTTGAGATGCACCAAGAGACCTGATTTCATGAGACAAGCAGGAGTTTTAATTTGAATGCTTGACACTCCAGAAAGCCAGGCGTTGTTTACACACTGCAAAGGCTTCAGAAGAGACGCTCCAGTGTCTGTGTATATATATCGTTACGTTGTTGTTCTTCTTTTTTTAGTTGGCTATCCAAGTGCCTGAAGTGGTGCTTTCTGATTTTTCTTTATTTGCCTCACAATCTACATTCATGGCATGAGCTGATGATTATCAAGAGCTTTAAAACTCCAGCGGTGAGTCTGAAAAAAACAAAAAAAAACGCAGACTTGACAGTCGCCATTGGTGATGATGGTCAGTCATCCTTTATTGTCTTTCTACTGTAAGAGCAGTAATCTGTTTGTGGGTAGAGGGAGGGGGAGGGTGGGTTCACACGCATCTCTTCTGATTCTGTGTCTGCAAAACAAACGTGACAAACAAATAACTCTCAGGAAAACGTTTGTGAATTGTACAGTACCTCAAGATATTTTGAAGAAAAGCACTAAGATCTGAGAGGAGAATCCGGCAGTGTTAGGCTAGGATACATAGCAAAGAGGTGACAATGAATGTACTAGATGTGTTCTGGATGGATGGAACATGATCTACAGTGAGCGTAAAATGTCTTCTTATTTTTTTTTTCTTTCCTTAACAGCAGGTGCTTTAGCTTCCTGTTTCTACTTGACCAATCTTGAAATCACTGCTCTTAAAAATGTAAAACCGTGTTGCCCAGCTTTTGTTGTTTTAGGGTGAGAGACGGGCAGAGGGGGGGCGGGGGGGGGGGCGGATGGAGGGGTTGGTGTACATTTATTAAAGCAACCATAACTGTTTATATTAGACGATCTAGGCTATATGTTTAGGCTGCATGGAAGCTCCATTCATTCAGCTAACTTCTGCGCAAAACATGAGCTCATCTGTTGGGGTGGATGAATTTGAGAAATAAGTAATTTGCTTTCCTACTGAGAGACGCATCTTAAATCAGGCCAAACAAAGTTACTGTGCTAAAGGCTGCAGATCAGAGAGGGGCTTCTCATCTAAACCACGAAACCACGAAAGCACAAAACGGATTTCTCAAAACACTGTTAAATCAAAGACAAATTTACTGCGTGTCTTAAATTAATCTTTGCAATTTTTTTTTGTCATTTAGTTTACTCTCTCTTTATTTACATCTGTTGAAGATAATAATAATGTCCAACTGTACACAGACAACACAGCTGTGAAAGGTGAAAACAGCATCAGCATCAACATCTGTTAATAAAAGGTATAAATATTAAAAAGAAGAAGACTCCAGTTTGACGTTAGGTTGATAATATTAGGGCTGGATTATCTATAGGTACCTGTTATATAAATCATTCATCTGAAGGTTAAAGGTCATTCTAGGT
>JAVQJX010050839.1:0-11927 GCA_036025115.1 Ambassis agassizii
GGTACAGCCACCCTGACCAGAGAAATCGCAGTTGAGGTCAGAGTCACTGAGAAAACAAGCAAAGATGGTGGATTCTATCATGATTCAGAGACAATGAACTCCTTCACTGTAATTACTCTGCATCACTGTATACCATAGATTGCATTTATTTAACTGTATTTTAATGAGGCATTGTCAAAGTTAGTCAAGTAATTACACATAATAATGAGCTCTCTGGCACCAACCTACTGGAATTTCAAGGTGGAAGGAAGACATGAAAACGCACCATAAATGTTAGGGGCATTGGAACAAAAAAAGACCTACAGCTAAACTGTTTTGTGAAAGATTACAAATACAGATTCACACACATCATACTCTATTCACATTTCCAGCGGCAGAGCGTTATTAAAATTGGAGCAAGGCTTGAATATTTTAAAATGCTAAACCTATCTTTAGTAACAAGAGGTGAACTCTCAGCACTTTGAGCATATTGAACTTAGGTGATCCGACTGTCCTCAAAGTCTCTCCCTCTCTAACATACCTTTTCAGTCAGAAAGAGGGAAAAAAAAAATCAGACTGATAAAAGCTTTGAATCTTTGAAAAACTGCATATTATTACAGTAATTTGTCGAGTCATTAAAAAGTAAGGATCGGAAAGATTATTTCAGGATGGAGCATCATTCCTAACACAACTAAAGCCTTCATCTGAAGAGGATTATCAGTGAAAGACAGAAAACAAAAAGCAAGTGATGTAACATTAAAGATTCTGTCTGACAGGTGGAAGCACAACACTGAGAGAGAGTGCTTTAAAACATGGGGTCATCCCCTGGCAGGTGTAAAATTCACATGCTTCCCTCTTTGACGTTTCACCTTTTAAACTCTGTAAGTTTAAAGGAATTAGGAATGCTTCAGCTCCTCTCAGAGCAGAATCTCCCCTCAGTTGGCCTCAAAGATCAGTCCCCTGCTTTTTCTGTAAGATGAATGGAACTGATAATTCCAGGACCACATTGCACATTATAGCTCTGCTAAAACTTTTGTAAGAGCCGTTAAAAGTTCTGTTTTTATACGCATCAGTTTTTAAAAAAAAAAAAAAAAACATCTATTAATCATGTAGTAAATAAATTATCAGCAAGACTAACAGCTTTGTGAGGCTGCGCTTACATACAGAGCATAGTCACTGTCTAGTCTAGCAGTCTAACAGCTTTTATTTATAAGGTATTTATTTTAAAAATGACCAATATTTTCTGCCAACTTCTAGAGACTGGGCATCATCATTCAGATGGATGAACTTGCATTGGCACTTTGCATATACTGTGGTAGTCTTGGCCGAGCATGATAGTTCAAACTGATTTATTTTTGACCAAAGATTGAGCTGCTAATATTTAGTAGGTATCTTTTTTTATGTTCTTTGGCAAATAGCATTTTGTACATCTGTGATGTTCTAGCATAGCTTAGTCTGCCACACCGATTTATTCTGCACTCCCTTCCACTCCCTTCACAGACACTTCCAGTTAGTTCAGTACAAACCCCATTCACACCAATCATAACCATAACCTGAAATGGAGCATTCATTCATCAGGTACTTGCAGAAGTTTCTATAGCAACTTACTGCTCAGCAAGCTACTTTGGATGTCTTCTGTGGATACTAGTCTGGTTGTCCCTGTGCCTATCCACATCATCTAGAAGCATTTTTTTTCTGTACCTGCTGCTGAAACTCAAATGCTCAGACTAAAACTTGAGAACACAAAAATTATTACGATGGCTAGATCAAGCACACTGTAAACAGAGGTCATTAAGACGTTCCATACCCCTTTGACTCATCTACTACAATGAAGCTAAAGGCTGATTTATGGTGCCACATGGGAGTCTGCTTATGTAGGATTGTGATCATGATGATGCAACATGTAGGGCAAGTTCTGACTGGTAGAAAAGATGTCTTCAACTGCAAAGTGACCAATAATTAACCATGCTCGCTGCACCTTTCATTGGCCTCTTTAGGCCATCTTCCCTGCAAAACTGAAGGCACAACAAAGTTCAAACAGAACAGCAAAGCAATCCTGAACAATACTATAACAGTACTTGTAATAAGAGCACTTGTAATAACAGCAACCAAGACCTAACCTCTATTTAGAGATGTGTACTCATGTTTGTTTCGGTAGTAAGATATGTATCTGAGTTTGTACTTTGGGACCTGAAATCTGCACTTCAGCATAACAATATAATAGACAGATTTCACAAGTATTTAACAAGCAAAATAATCCTTAATCCTTATTTAGCTAAACCGAGGCAGGTGCTTCACAGATCAGGAGGCCTGATGGCAAAAGAACAACATCTCCTTTATCCCTGAGTCTAGACTGAAGGATGAAGATGATGCTGAGTTATTCTTTCTGAACATGGCTGAGTGAGTACAGCAGTGGTATTCCTCTGAAAGGCATACAGTGTATAACATAACCTTACATAAAGTGTACACAAAGTGAAAAGATACCTGAAGGGATCTGAGATTCCGTAATAGTATTTGTGAATGAGAGGCAGAGAGAGAGAGAAAGAAGTACATTAAGTGATATCATTGTGACCCATCACAGTAACGTGTTGGATAAAAGCACCCTTAGGCGGCATGCTTTCTCGTCTTAAGACATGGTCCGTTTCTAATGTTCCCTCCCTCTCTTCCACCTGCTGTCTATCAAAAGCCCTGTTTGAACATGTGTGCCGCTCATAGAGTCGAGTATGCCATTATGATGAGTGGTACTTTTACTGTCTGAATGCAGGGCGTGTGTCCATCTGTATTTTAAGTGCAAAGTTAATTAGCACTTCGCAGTGGCACCTATACCTGTATGTGTACTTTTACATAAGAGGAATCCTTGTATGTTTACGTGCATGCTCATTTATGTGTGTAAAAAAATGCACGGGCATAAGTGTTTATGTGTTCATGTGTATGTCTTTACATAGATGAAAACTCAAAGGCCAGGCAGGTCACAAAACGGTAAACCGCCCAGTCCTGATAAGCATTACAGAACAGTCTCATTAAGGCTGGCCTATCTCCAGCTTCCACATTCCTTTTTTTTTTCCTGTATCCAAACATTGGAAAAACAACAAGCTTGGTAAGTTGTCAAAGGGCGCACTAAAGGTTTTTTTTTTCCTGCCTGAAAACGAGTACAGTGGGGAATTCCTCTGAGGAAATATTTTCACAAAGCCAGAAGATGAAAGAGTGAGAAACGGAGTACCTGTCTGTGCGATGTGCTCTGTCAGCATCCTGTCAACAGTGCACAGCCAATTAGGACTGCAGCCAAATGGCTGGGTGAGCTTTCTGTTTCTCACTCCACTGATTCTACGTCCGGCACAATCATACACAGCATGACATGCACGCACACACATGCAGGAAACGGGGCAGGCTCAAGTGAAATATGTAGGGATTTACACACACACAGACACACACACACACACACACACACACACACACACACACACACACGGACACGTGAGCTTTTAACAGTAAACAAACACAACCTGCCTCCAGTAAGAAGGGAAGTCTGTATCTAAATGTTGATGCAGGAGGATTGTCCTGACTGTATGATGTCTCAGTATTCTTCTGTTGCTGATGGCAGTTGGCCATTTGACTACATTTTCATACCGAGTATATAGAGCTGAGCCTGTGAGAGGTGGATAAGATGTGTGTGTTTATCTGTTCAGGGAGATGACAGTGAACTTGACACCGTCTATGTAAAATCTTAGCTGCCGTGCTGCCACGGGCTGGGGACCCCATCCAGACACAAACAAGGGAACGACATGAACTCACAACCTTTCTTGTGCACACACAGGCACACACAAAAACAACATCCCTGTCTGCTGCTGCCATGCTACAGTGGTTCCCGGGGCTACTTTGCATATCAGACCTGACATAATGAGGAGATACTGTATGGTGTCTGAGGACAGTGGGTGTGGAGTTGGAAGGTGATACTGCCACCTCGTCTGGTCAGCTAAATAAATATGACACATAGTGGCCCGCCAGCTTGTTGGAGCTCCACTGTCTTAAACTATCAAGTCAGAAGGAGATATAACTCCAGAAATCAATGGTCGCAGCATGATTGCATGACAATCCCAAAGGCTAAAGTAGTTGTGCAAACACTACTTAGGTTGGCTTAAAGGTACAATATGTAAGAAATCTAAAGCAACTGGCTGTGAAATCCCCCTAATACATCACAGAGACTCAGGAATAATGTTCATATAACACAATGAACTCACCAACAACAACACCTTGCTGACGGAGGATACACTCGCCACAGTATCTTGTATTTAAGCGTAGTAACCTTTTTTTGGCCACAGTCTTACATATAGCGCCTTTAAGTAAAGTGGTTACAACCTCTATTGATTGAATACATCCTTGGTGTAAAATACGATATTCTAAAACCCTGACCAAGAAGTGAAATTTCCTTGTAATAATACTTCAAACAATAATTGCCAGCTAGAACTCACGCCAGAAAAAATACACACTGATGTCCTGAGCAGATGCCCCTCTGAGCAAGGCTTTCTCTGCCGCCTTCCTCTCTGTGTATACAGACAGACAGCCAAGGGGGTCCTAAGATACCCTTGCACTGCCAATGATGGTGCCCAAGGGGGGGTCTACTAACAACTTTGTCGAAAAAGTGCTGCATATCATGCCAAAGCTCACTCAGGGCATAGATGATGCCATTTTTCACTGCTATGTGCCCCTGTAGAATAGAGGAGAAAATGCACTGAAACTGAGCCAACATGCGTTTCTACAGTCTTTTTTTACTGTTGCTTGGCTAAAGGAGAAGGTTTGACGGTAGCAGCTCTCTATGTGCAGTTTGGGTGGTAGGAAAGGGCACACAAATTATTCTCCCCATTAGCTGTTGTCAAAGCTTGATGGATGACAGCTTTAGAAGTACCTGTCCATAGGGTAAAAACCTACAATTTCTACTAAGGGGAAGAGAAATGAACCAGTGCCTCAGCCAAATCCAGTAGAGACTGCTTAAAAATAAACTCTCTCAAAACCCCACATGAAGAGAAGAGATCTGCGATGCATACAGCTTAATAGAAGAAAAAGAGATACAAGACAGAGGACAGAGCAGATCTCCTCACACTGCTTCCAAATCCAAGTCTATAGCGGCATCAGTATGAAGTCAGTTGTTGTTTAGTAACACATTTATTCTGAAGGTGTACTGATCCAGAGGTAGCAGGGAACATGTGTTCTGTTTTCAACAGAGTTGGGACGACCTTGTTACCTCACTGCCGTAAGTGACTCATATTCAGCCAGACCAAAGACCAGCAACATCAGTTTCGGGAACATGCTGGTAGCTATAACTTCTACTGGTGTTATTCAGCTCACTCACAATTTCTGACCTTAGAAACAGTTCTTGGCTGAGACAGCTGCTCGACCTGCACCAGAATGTGGAATGCTGTTTACTGCAATTGCTGCTTTGATCAAAAAAGCTATTATTAGATTTGTGTCCTTGGTCCTTGATCCAGAAAGTAATGTTTAAAACACCAGGTCAAGGGGTCAAAAGTAGACACCCCAGGATACTTTCATGATGTGTATGGATGCTATGGCACAATCTGCCCTGGGAGCCACAACAAATATTACTCGACAAAATTTGCACGGTGAACAATAAAAACAAGCTGTCCTGTGTCCTTACTGCGAATGTGAGCAATCACATGCACTTCATAGAAAAGAAAGCTTGGCAGTTCACAGTTCAGAGACATGCTCAGAAGGGGCACTACAATCATAGATCCCCCATCTAATGATGTTGCTTTGGGAAGGCAGAGGTTAAACAGCATCTGAAGAGTCTTTTCTTCAGAACTCAAAACAAATAACTTAAATGACACAGAAGACACATGAAGAAATGTTCGATAAAGATTCAAAAACAATAAAACACCATAACCTAACCAAGACTTTTACCTCGGAAAACAATTAAACTTTATGTTAAAGTAGACTTTGACAATGTTAAGCATATCAGTAATGCACAAGTCTATATGTACACATCGTCCATAGGAGACACATACTCAAAATATGTAAATACGATAGAACGCCTACATGGACTCTCCCTGAGGATGTGTAGCATCCACTCCCACAGTGCAAAGTTCACAAACAAAGCACATGCTTAAATGTTATGCTGACGTTACAGAGAGTATATGGCGGAACCGCAGGCACTTTTAAGATTTTACTTGTAAGTGAAAATCTTGACCAATTTATCAATTTCTATTGACACTGATTGCCAAAAATTCCGATGAGCTCTGGTAGCACAATAACCATTGTGACAAATCTTCCATTTGCAAGACTTTAGAAGATACTGTACCTACGCTACAGAACAACTGCTTTCATTCCGTTAAATTTCAACCACTAGGATGGGTTAGTATGGTCCCACTTGCATTTAACAATATAGGCCACATTCAAACTCAAGTAGCAACTTGATTCAAGTAGAGTCTAGACAGTATAGGATGAAGAAACGGCTATACCCTGGGTGCTAACGGTGAATTCTAGGGCACTGCCACTGACACCCTCAGAGAGGTGATACCAGGCTGATCTAGAGCACAGGTTGCACGCTGCGGGCCTGTAGATTTGAATCCACCTCTTTCTCTGCTGATGAGCAGCTCGCCTCATCCTTTTGATGCCTAACTCTATGGATGTATGCATTTAACATTCTCTTACACAATCAACATCAAAAGGTACACACCCACGCATAAGCCAGGCGCACTGCACATGCATGCATGCACAAAGAGATCCACATATTCTCCTGAATACACAAAACACACATACATCACACAAAGGGGCAGCGATATAAGTAATTTAGCACAGTGTGACACTTTCACGGTCTAATTAGCCCCAGTGTTGCAGTAAACACGTCCCAATGACCCTCCAGTTCTGGTTACTCATCAAGTATGGATGGAGCTGACGATGGCCGGCTTCTATCATCCATCAGGAACTGACTCGTCACAGAAGCAGCTACTCAGAACCATCCAGAACCTCGCTGGATTCAACAATCTGACAGAACACAAATAAAGAAGCACATTCCCATCGCGGTTATTTGTGTGTGTGTGTGGGGGGTGGGGGGGCATAATAATGTAATAGCACTCCATAGATTCTTTTTATGTACACATGGACAGGAATGTGTGAGGAAGATTGAAGAAAAGGTCTAGAGAGATGCTGCATGGCTTGTAGACAGAGAGACAGTCCTGTTGCTTGTTTGCTTGCTGCTGTATCTGCCTTTGACGCGGTGATGGGGATTTTACTCTTTCACCCTCTCCCTCTCTCTCTCTGTTGCAGTAGCAGACGTGGCCAGCGAGCTGTGATCAAACTGTGCCTTCATCCCTCTCTCTCATCAGCTGGAAGGCTTCAGCAGCAGGGTGCCCCAGATTAACAGACCACCTCCCTCCTCCCATCCAGTGCAGAGGCTGCTTCCACTCAACTATGGAACACTACTGACACCTACTGGACAGAAAGGGTGCATAAAAACACAGAGGCAACCGTGTACTCAGTTGACATTCAGCATATCGAGATAATTTCCTTAATGGCGTTAAGCTGGCATGACAGCTTGGAAGACCAAATAATACAGCCCTTATTTGCTAAAATTGTGTTTGATTATACAGCTCCATCTAGAAAGAGATTGTTTACCAATTACCCTTTCGATTGATTCCTTTAAATTCCAGGCTGCACCATTGCATCTGATCAATACTTCCAATAGATCCATCAAAGGTTGCAGCGATTCCGTATGAGGTGTCTGCACAGGCCCAAGAATGAGCCATTGGACAGTGTGGTGTGGAACGAGAGAGGGTGGGAGGCAAAAAAAAAAAAAAAAAGTGGTACATCAGCGTAGATCCTGAATCAATACCAGTATGTGGTGTTAATCTAGTGAGTGGCCCTCTGGCAGAAATAAGTGACTGAGAGTTTGAACAGCACAGCGCCTTTATCAAATAGGACTAGCTCAGCATTTTTCTTCCAAATAAGCCACAATTTTTGTGTCACAGAGGATCATAGCCAAAGTTCAACACACCTCAGGGGTGACTTTGGGTTGTGCACTGTCAGGGACTTTCTGCCTTTTTACAGTAGAGTATTATGAAAGACTGTATGTGAGCTTTTTGTACATGCAAGGCCAAACCCAGGTTAGGTTTAAGGAATAGATAAATTATATGACATTGTTTATGTTTAAATGATACAAAGAAAATCTTTAATCAGTTATTCATGCATTGGCACAATGTCACTTTTTTAAAAATTTGTATCCATATGTGGAAAAAGAATCATAATGTATAAAAAAAATAGAAAATGAAAAAACAACCCTTGCCATCTTGAGCTTGAGTAGATGCCGCAAAAGGCAGTTTTCTTAACGATATATACTGCAAGCACCTCTCTTTACAATACTGTTGGTAGTATTTTGAAATATGTATGCAATGCTAAAAAATATAAAGCACTGTAAAATACAACGCAAAGCCGGATCTCCTTCAGTCCATTGAACATTATACATGAAGAGAGAAAATCTCATTGGACGGATCATACACAGAAAGAAAAAAAACAGTTTGTCTTTGTACTGTTGATACATCTATGTTCCGGTACTCATAACAAAGAAAAAGACAAAGAAAGGTGACAACAGAGAGAAAGGAACAAACACACGAGAAGAGCAGGAAATATGAAAAAAAGATGAGCAATGGCACTACAGATTTGAGGCTTTTTCATGACCCCAGAATAAAATACAATTTTTCATGACTAAACTGAAGCCTGGATCCCATCATAGATGATAAATTCTAGGCACTACCAGACAAGTGGCAACATGAAAAGGAGACGAAACACACAGATGCTTCCATGTACAGGGCCGCTCCCATTACTGTATGCTCAAAATACAGATTACGACCTTGATTAGAACTTAAAAATGTAGCACTGGGGAAATTACACTAAAACATCAACACATCAAGAGATCATTTAATACACTGGCTCCCCAAGCGGGTTTCAACAAACCTCTGGGGTGTTCTCAAAGAATAGCTTTATGTCATTATGTTCACAATATAATTCACTATCAACTCAATATTGATTAACTTCACATCACTTTTTTTCTTTTTCTTTTTTAAATCAAAGTTGTTGTGGGACCTCTAGGGGGACCTAATACAAATTTATGTGGCTCGATATGAGCATGAAATTCAAGTCTAACCAACATATCTCGGAAAGGCAAATCAAACACACTGCTGAGGGCTTCCTCATCTGGGTTTCTCACTCACCCGATCATTGACCCACTTCAGTCCTGGTGCTAGCCCAAGTACACAGTAAGGCTTCATTGCGTTGATATTGATTTTTTGTTTTTCTTCATCCCCCGATCAACCGAGGAATCATCTTTTCTCAGAAAGGCACGCAATTGAGCTCTGCGGTTCACAGTTTTCTACTGCTCCATTTTTTTCTCCCATTGTTTCTTCTTAGCAGCACTTTGCATTGATCTCCGTTCCAGAGAAAATGACACTTTGTGACCTTGTCGATAATATCAACATGCATACATGTATTTACAGTAGATTGTCTCCTTATAGTAGAAGGGTCAGTTGATATTTGTCTGTTTTTACAGTTTGCTTTTGTAACTTGTTCACAGAAGGAGTGAGGTGAGGTGAGGTTTTTTTTTGCGTGTGTGTAGTTGAATACTAGAATATGCAATATGGAACAGGAGACTAGATTAAAAAAAAGCAGAGATGATAAGTCTTTTGTCTGTACGTGTGTTTCTTGTTTGTTTATGAGTGTTTGATGGTGTATTTGCCTTTCTGTAGCTGGGAGATGTACAGCTTGGACTTGGTACCATCCAGTCGCTTGAACCACACCTCATCGTTGTTGACAGTGGTGATGATGGCACTGCACAACACACAAACAGGAAAGAGTGTTAGTGATAAATCAAACACCAGCTCTCAGAAATCAGTACTTTCTAGGCATATAATGATGATGGCATCCATCACCATTTGAAGTGATGGGCGATTGGGTCAAATTCCCAATCACCCATCACTTCAAATGGGGATGCATTTGAATGTGATCCCAATCTGATGTGCCATAGTCTGGATACTCATTCAGATTTTACATTCCAGTGTGTACCAGCCACAAAAAGGATCCAGGAAGTTTTTCAAACCTGTTAAAACTATAAACTATAAAAATGCTCATACAATTGAATTGTGATCTCATCAATGGTATGATAGGTTGCCAAAAAAGAAGCCTAGGAGAGGAGCAGCATGAACAATAAAAACAATGTAATGCTGATACGCATATATCGGTATGTATAGTAACCAAATTAGCTGTTTTCCTTTGGAATCCAATAACAATTCCGCTTTGCTGATTCTTCCAGCAGCCGCTCACTACATTTTAATAACGCATTAATTTCTTCTAGAGCAACTACGCCACTCCTTTTTCTTTCTTTCTATCCGATATACTGAAGCACTTAAAGCAGCTAAGTGAATGAAATGGATACTGCAAAAAGCCTCAGCTGTGCAGAGGTTTGCAGCTTGTCTTGCACAACAATCTTGTTAATGTAACACAATCTGCAAAGCTGTGCCACTTTTTGGTGAATAAGAATAGTTATTCGTTTCAACCTGTCACCACACGCATCTGTATGAAGGCAGAGAGATGATTATGGCTGTGTGTGTCTATTCATGGGTGCTAACGGAGAGACTGTGTACACACTGAAATATAGTTTATATAACAGAACCCCCAAGTAAAAACATGACTGCGATGTACACATCTTGTGATGTGAAATGACATCATTGCATACCTTCTATTGACCAGCCTTCTCGTCCTTAGAGAACACATGGCAGCTCACACAAATAATTCAGTGTAATACTCACATTGTCTGTCTTTGTTTAAATCCTATTTACATTGCAAAAGACACACCACGTGGCCTGTGACCAGCCTCACAATGTGCCAGAAACTCTGTCATAAAAATCTTAAATAAACCCTCATAGCACGCGCACACACACACACCTAGTTGGGTACTCATCCTTCCGATTGATACAGATGGCCTGTCCTCTGCAGTACCACTGGTTGTCATAGAAAAGGCGACCGTCCTCTGAGCGTGCCACATGATGATGTCTGTCAGGCTTGCCTGCAGGAACTGTATGGATAAAAGAGAATCATAAAGAGTTTTGAAGATAATGTAAGATTTTTTTTTTTTTTTAAACAACCAAAGACAGGCTGTGTCCTTTTCGATTGTCAGTACTTTTAGTAGAGAGTATTGGATCAACCCCTCCTGTGTCACTTTGAGTCGATTTCTGCTTTCAGCCAGATATTGACTGTAAACAAAGACAAGGAGAAACTCTTACCATCCACCTTCACCCTGTGTGGCCCAAGTGATGCCATCGCCTGCAAAGCAGAGGAAACAGTCACAACCTGATCATTCGATCACAACTTACAGTATAGGGGATCTAGATTTTCTGCCTTAAAAATAATACCTTTCTTATTGCAGTCCAGTCTTCAAGAATATCCAGGTCTTGCAGCATATAAACAATATAAGGCCGTAACAAAAAGTTAAGAAAAAAATCTAGGAGGAAACGTGAGGAAATGAATGATGAAAGGAAGAAGACAAGGTCAAGACAATGGCAAAGGATATCAGAAACAACGACAGGCTTCTTCTTCTTGACAGGACAGAATGGGTCTTTCTTCTTGTTTTTCCGTGAGTGCAATCCATCATTCCACAACTCTGGAAAGCAAAGAAGACACATTAGAGAGAGGGAGAGAGTGCAATACCCTCTACTTTGCAGATAATAAGAGCAACCTTCTGACCTTCTGTTAATATACTCTTGATCAAATGTGCAGTTTGTCGGCTGATACCAAATGTCATTTAATTATTTTATTTTCAGCCGTTTGATGAAACAATCCGTTGTTGCAAAAATAATATGAGGAACACTCTGGTTCATGTTAATATGAAGCAAATACTATTAGGATGTTGGTTATCTGACACATAAAAGTTGTCCTTTCACAAATGTAGG
>JAVQJX010050869.1:0-10623 GCA_036025115.1 Ambassis agassizii
TGGGATATGTAGCCTTGACTTTTTTTTCTTTATCTCTTATTTTTAAAAAAAAATCTAAATTCTAAGGTAAAATTGTAAAAAAAATAAATACATGAAATAATATTCTTCCAAGGTGAAAAAATTAGATTAAATTGTTAAAAATAAGAGATAAAGAAAAAAAAGTCAAGGCTACATATCCCAGCCATCAGCTGTTCCTTCATCGTTACATTTTTATCTACATTTCTAATGTTTTCAAACTGTTTTGTTTACACTGACAACTTTGCAAAGTGCCCCTTTAAAGGCCAACCTTTGCTTTCTTAGCATTTTATATTTCATGTACTACAAAGTTTGAAATGGACAAAGCTTCCACTGACCTCACTTTCATCCTGATCTTTTCAAAGCACCAGGATCCCTCTTAACACAAATCAATACAAACAATGTTCAGACATATAAGAGACTCTGAATGAACTCTACAGATGATGCTGTTCCACGGCCTCTCGCATCCCTCAGCCGCTTTGCATAATGAGATAAACAGCGTACACGAGACCCTGCGACCTGCCTCGGCTAGCCTCTGTTTGTGTAGGAGAAGAGGTAAAGTTTGACCTGCTTCCGTTTACAACCTGGCGCTGCTGTTAGACGAGCCTCGCTCTCCTGAGGATTGTTTGTTTATTTCGCCGCAACATGAAATATTGGGCATCACTTCTCAGAAATGTACATGACTGTTAACCCTCGGAGCAGTTTGTGTTCCACTCCTGTCCACGTGTGGTCTCATTCTTCACTGCAATATAAAGTCCTTCAGCACAATCATGGCTACAAGTAGTGAGAACTACAACAACGAGAAAAATAATAAAACTAATAATTACTTCCTGAATTTTTGTCATGTGACTGTTGGTCACACATGAGTCAACCATGGCTTCTTAGTTACCTCAATGAGTACAGAATTTTTTGTTTTTTAAAACAACATTTTTCTGCACACACGTTATTTTTGGTGATTTTTTCTTTCTTTTAAATAATCATTCTGGCTAAGTAAGAGTAAAGGAGGCACTAATGCTGTTGTTTTCTTGTGATGGCACATAAATATGTTTCTTTCCTGCACAAAAGGCTCATAAACCAACGAGACAGAGGAGGCGCTTTTGCCGTCTCTCGCTGATGATGTCATCGACCTCGCGGCGCACTTCTTGCGATGACATCATGCCCGAGCCGACCTATTTTCCTCCATGAATCAGTCAGATCTGAATGCTTTTATTCGCAGCGATCGACCCGCGTGTGTGTGGAGGATGGAGGGCTGGTGGTGGGGAAGCCGGGGACGGTTCTGGGTTTTCAAAGTTCAGTGTGCCTTTAGGCGTCCAAATATCCGATTTGAACCGACGACCTTCTGCATGTCACAGTTCCGAGGCTTGTGTGTGATTGGTCCAGAGCCGCTCTGTGCAGGGCAGGTTTCACAGGGTCTGAGGTCCCGGCCTGTGCAGCTAGTCGGTCTGCAGGGAACGGGGAAGTGCCAAGGTCTGGCCTCCTCCTCCTCTTATACCCCCACCTCTTCTTCTTCATCATTCCCTCCCTCCGGCCTATCAACAATCAGCTGCAAGTGGTGAGAGATGGAGCAATAGAGAGTGAAGCTGTTTTTTTTTTTTTAAACTGGTTTCTCTTCTTCTGTGGTGTCTCTGCGGCACTCTGAGGCTGCAGGGGAAGAGGTGTTTGTGCTTCAGAGTGGCTTCAGTAAGGGACCTATTGTTCTCCTCCCAGAGGCTCTCAAATCAATACCTCATCTCTCTCTCTCTCTCTCTCTTTCTCTTCACTCTGAGGCCCATCGACTACACAGGACTCGCTTTCATGATCCAGGCCAGTGAAGAAGACAGAGACGGAGAGGGGAAGTAAGAAAAAGACAAGGGGGAAGAGAAAGTGGCTGTGAGGAGGAGGAGGAGGAGGAGGAGGAGGGGGGGGGGGGGGCACTGTGGGGTATAAAGACACCAGAGGAAGGAGGCGACCTCTGGGTCATCGCTCTCCTTAGCACCACACACAGCCGGCCTATCTATAGCAGCCGGACTCAGCCAGATTGATCTTATTGTCTTAAAGGAAGAAAGAGAGGTTGATCCACGGAGGCGTTAATATCATCAAGCTAACAGCATCAGAGCACCTAATTATAGCTCAGCCTGCATACATTCATCCTTATGGATCAATATTATAATGTAACCACATTTGAATTTCATTAGAACTGCCAGTGTATAGACACAGTGCTAAGTCCAACCTGTTGCTAAGAGCGCTGCACATATGTAGCAAGCCGTGATAGAAGCTCAACATAATGCTAATGATTAGCGAGCTGGTTTTCTAAAGATGAGCACCACATTTGGAAACATTTTGGAAAAATTTTGGAGATTAAAATATTTAAATTCTCCGATTAAAAGTATCAGATTGAGATTAAAATGTTAAAAATTGAATCTGACCTCCCCCCCGTCATGTTGAGACTTCAGGTGCTGTGATGATATTTTCTTCCTTCAACCAGGCCTCCTGTATCAATGCACAATTTTTACAGCTGCGGATTACGACAAAAAAAAAAAAAAAAAACGTGAAAGAAAATGAAATTCGGCTTTCCGCCGGGGGAACGTTCTTTATAGCTATCCCCACACAGGTGTCTCTCTCTGTGAGCGAGCGAGGTAGAGATATAGGGGAAAAGAGAGAGAGATGCCTTAATGGAGTTATGCAAATGAAGGCGGACCCATAATCCCCTGGCTAAGTATTCCAGCAGAGACGCGGACCGTATAGCTGTGTACGGCTTGGATCCACGCCGCGCATTTCCCCTCTCTGCTTGTACACAGAAAGCCCTGATACAACTATATCTCAATCCATGTAGTGTGAATTAAGTCCAACCGCACCCTCCACCCTCCACCTCCACCTCCACTACCACCCGCCTCCTTCGGTAACAGTCTCCTTCTGTTTTTCTACCCGCCGCTTCCATCACCAAATATCTACTCCTTGCCAATAAACTTACAGATTTCTGGATGCTGGCGCGCATCCAGCGTTTACTTATTCAGCTCAAGAAAACACACACACTGTGCATGTGAACATATACATGCAGTGTGTTATTTATAATGTCACTTGTGTGGGAGTTTGTTTACATGTTTATAGCATATGATTTTGTTCTTTCGATGCATTGCCGGATTTGCCACACTCCGGTGCATCCAGGTTGAAGATTTATATATATATATATGTGTGTGTGTGTGTTTTTATGGTGTTGACACACGTTGCTTTATTTTATGCTTGAGTGTGTCTGTTGATGAATGTGTCCTCGAGGCCGATTACACTCGGTGTATATGTGTGCAATTAAACTTGAGAATTAAGGGGGGGATTTTATTGAGTGTGTCTGTGTTTTGCATGAAAAAAAAAGAAAAGAAAAGTGTTGTATCGGCTCGCGTGTGTGTGCGCGAGAGGTGTCTAAAAATGAGACCTGGCGTGACTCCTATACTGAATAGGTGACCTCCGGTTGATCGAGAGAAAGAAAGAGAGAGAGAGAGCAGGGAAGCCTCCTCGCCGTCTTCCTCCCATCACCCCCTCCGGTGACTCACACACCCAGCGTGAGTGTAGGCCTCTACCCACAACCCCCTGCTGCTTGTTTAGAACAACAACAGAGGGAGACAGTGGGATCACAGAGTAGCTGGCAGGGAGGAGAGACAGTGAGAGAGAGAGAGAGAGAGAGAGAGAGAGAGAGAGAGAGAGAGAGGAGGAGCTGGATATTTCCTGGATTAAACCAGAGACTGCAAGCTTTTAAAAAATATGGCGTTGATTTAGCTTGTGTAGCGTCAAAAGGTAGCGTTAGCTTGTGCAGCGCTTGTGTCCACATACTTTTGTGCGCTTTAAATAAACAGCTCATTGCAGCATCTATGCGATCACATGCTAAAATGCTACGCTACCCCGAGCACACAAGCACCTGACACCCCCCCCCCACCGATCCTATTAACACGTATTTAAGGCTGTCTAATGGAAATTGATCAGTGATTAAGATCATTTTGGCTTCATCCAATTAATCAATGGCCGCTGATTAGGATGGTGACAAAAAAATAAAGGCTAAAAGATTCATCACGACTGCGCCGGCGGTCTAGACGCTCTCCCGCCGACCGCTAAACAACCATCAGGATGCAGGAATTTTTAAAGCGGCGTGTCACCTTCAGGTCGCACAAGAAGTAAAGCTCGACAAAGGCAGCATCACAAAATACAAGAAATGTTGCCATGATTGACACTTATCATCACTTGTGTGTCAACAATTGAAGTATTGAGCTTTTATTGTGAAATTTTGCCATTAAGATGCTGTTTGGGCATCTGGCTGGTCAGTGAGAGGAGACACTCTATCTGCCCTGATACAAATGTAGGCCGGAGCCCTGTTACAGAGCGGAGGACGGACAGAATTTATGGGGCAATTTATGAGAACTATTGGAGAGAGGCGGGAGCTGCCGCTTGTCACTTTCTCTCTCAATCTCCCCTCTGCGTGGACGCACACAGAGCCACCGTGTGCACGTTCATAAATTTTTCCGAGCACCTGGAGTAAGTCATTCGGAGCAGACGCTCGCTCTTATTCAGTTTAAAATGTAATCCGAGTATCCTGTATGTGTAATTTGGATATATTTACCAACAGAAACAGGAAATGAGATAGGAAATGAGTGGATGAGGCACTTTAGTGGCTGATTCACTGAACCATGTGACCTCAGCGGATCATAAAACCGTTCTGTGTAAATAAAATGCGGGGAATTTGTGGCCAACAACACAACCCTAAAAGTACTTTGCGCGAGCAGGTGACAAGTGTGTAACCTTACACACCGAATACACAGCGCACAAGTGGGTATTTTTCCTGTTTTTCCCCCACTTAACCCTGCCTCTCCATGTATGTTTAAAGGGCTTCATTCTGCTAAATTGTGGTTAAAAAAAAGGGCAAACTGTACTCATCCTCTCCTGCAGCACAGCAGAGAAGAAACAACGCACAAAAAAAAAGAAGAAGAGGTGAATGACAGCACGGCCTCCTGCACGATGAAGCACCCGATTGAATTATTTACCTCCTCCATAAACATTTTCCTCCTGCCACCTGAAAGAAAAGGGCCTCCCCTCCTTGAGTTATGACAGTAAACTGGTTTCGGCAGCGGGCCTCTTCAGAAATAATAGGCCTTTAAGGGCTAAGTTATAGCACGAGGAAGATTCTCCCTGACAATTCACTCACTTTGCCACAACGCGGGGAAAAAAACGCCGAAAGGGGTTTGAGAGAGTAATGAAGGGCCGTTCTGCTTACTTCATAAACTTGTCACAGCTCCTTTTCATTTGATTTCCCGAACAAACCCGGTTATTTCTCCACACACATCGACGCATCTATGGCGTAGGTCAGTTAATAAATATATCAGTTCTAAAAAAAACAAAAAAAAGTGCTGCAGTATTAAAAAAAACGGCGGCGGGATAAAATATGGATGAGGCTGCTTCGCTGCTCCAGGTGTGTCAAGTGTGATTTAATATGAGGAAGGGACGCGCGGCGAGGGGATGGGAGATTACGGAGGAGAGCGCAGACAGACAGGCTGACCTCTGACCTCTGAATAGCAGCCAGTCAGCTAATACTGCTGAGCTTGAAGCTCACAAAACAGCCGTTGGGGAGAGACCTGCCTAAATCCATGAGCTTTACTGATCAAGAAGAAACAGGCGTCAATCTAAGGCTGATTTGTCGCTGTATGAGGAAGTGTGTGTGTATAGGCTGATAAGAAATTATGTGGCATTAGCGTAGCTGCTGCAAACAATTAACACCGCCGCTTGCGTGAAGAGCTGTGAGGAATGTGGATCAGTTAACATCTGAATGGTAAGCGACCATTAGGGTTTAAAAGATGGCAGCTTCTGCAGTATTTGCAGGCATTCATGCACTTTGGCTAATGAAAGAAAGATGATCGATACAACAAGTGAGATCGAGCCAGGTGTGGCAGAGACCCCAGAGCTGACCCAAAAATGGGCCTATTGGTGCTTTTCTAGCACAGGAATTAAAGAAAGAACTGACCCTAGAAGGACAGGTAGATTTTCTTTTTATTTAAAAATTGACCCCCAAAGGGGAACTAAGTGGGAAAAGGAGGGGAAAAGATAAATTATATGGTGAGTTCCTGGTGATGGAAACAAGCAACTACCCAAGAAGCCTCTATGGGTGTTTTTCCACCACAGGAACTGACCCAAATCAGTCAGTTTGTAAGGAGAGGTAGAGTTTTTTTCTACCTAAAAGAGGAACTAAGTGGGAAAAAGATAAAATATAGAGAAAGTTCCTGGTGATTGAAACAAGGAACTACTCAAGAAGCTTCTATGGGTGTTTTTCCACCACAGGAATTCAACAAGGAACTGACTCAAATCAGTCAGTTTGCAAGCAGAGGTAGAGTTTGTTTCTACCCAAAAAATGACTCCAATGCGGTAACTAAGTGGGAAAAGGGGGGGAAAAGAGAAACTATAGGGGAAGTTCCTGGTGATGGAAACGAGGAACTACCCAAGAAACGTCTATGGGTGTTTGTCCACCCCAGGAATTCATGATGCACAGCATTTGTAGTCCATCAGCTTCTTTAAAATGTGGCTCCTCTACAAGCTCATGATAGAGAGGTTTAAAGAATATTAAAGAGCATTCTCCCTTTCTTGTTTTGTTCTATTAGCACTCCTCAGCTCCCCTCAGTTAATTAGACAATGACGTATCAGTGTTTGAGAACGTTGTTTACTCTTCCTTCACCACTTCGTCCTCTGCTGGTCACAGAGCCACAGGCAAAGGGAAATAGGCTTTTCCTGTCGTTTCAGCCCGGCTAAGCTGACAGAGCATGAAGGCAACCACAAAGCCCCAAACCGCCTCCTGATACCAGCCGGCTCGGTAGCTAATCATTACACATCTTCCTCTCATGTGTTCAGCACTTTCTCACTCTCCCCGCCTCCGCCCAACTCCCCTCCTCATCTCGCCCATCTCTGACCCCGCTCTCTCACCTCCCCTTGCGCATCAGATCTGCTTCTTTTTTTTGTGTGTGTGTGTGTGAAAGTGACAGTTTGTGTGTGTGTGTGTGCGGAGTAGAAAATGACTGTCAGAGAAGAAAGAGAGGGAGTGTGTGTTAGTGTGTTTGCACTCTGCTGCAGGGTTTCTGCTCTGAGAACTACCTTGCATGCCCTCTAAATCTGCTGAGCTCTCACAAAAAAGGAACTCTGCTTTCCCTCTTTGCCACCCCCACCCCCCCCCCCTCCCTCCATCACCACCACCAGCATCAGAGTCTCACATAGCGGCGAGGAGCTCTGAGAAGAGGGAAGCACCGCCTGCTGCCAGCCTCCATGTGAAGCCTCCTGTGTCAGAAAAACATGCAACACAACACTTCCTTCTTTTTCCCTTTTTTAAACGACCCAATCCTGATTCATTACAACCAGCGAGATAGGCCTCGCTGGGCAGCAACTGAGGCATGAGCGACCCTCGCTGACCGCTGCAGAGCCACAGGAACAAACCCACAGGTAGTCCTGCATAATTCCAACACTTCCTGCCCTCCCCGCTACAATAATGGCTTTCTGGTGACCTCTGGTTCCGGGCTGTGACCCATCATGCCCCATCAAGCTCACCCCAGTCCTCGCAGCAACGCCATCCCCCTGAAGCAGTGTGAGTGAAAGGCCAAGGAGGTGGTATTTCCCCCCCCCCCAATTCTCAAGTTCAAGTTTGTAATGTTAAATGCATCTTTTGCATTTAATCCAGGGCTAATTATGCATATTTTTAAGGCTTTGCTAGCTGTTAAGTTGGACATTTTAACATGGAAATCTATGGGAATTGACTCACACACCCTCAAGTGGCCAAAAGGGGAACTGCAGATTTCATTTTGGGAGGTCAATCAAGGCAGTACTTCCATTTTAATATGTGTTTTTATTGGCTGACACACACACACACACACACACACACACACACACACACACACATTAGGCTGCAGCTGGCTGGGATGACATATTAGGGATGTGTTAATTCATCCCTCTAAGTTTCCTTATCATGTCTGCTGCGTGGCCATTCATTAATAGTCCTGTTTTAATTAGCCATTAGTGAACACACTCCCCATGTCAGAGATATGAGATGGAGCGGCGTGTGTGTGTGTGTGCGTGTCATAGAGAGGGGAGAGTAGGCATGCTGCAAGGAAGGTGTTAGGAGTATAGATGTGTGTGTGTGTGTGTGTGTGTGTGTGTGTGTGTGGACAGCTCCATTCTCCCACTGTGGCGGCAGAACAATTGGCAGGGACACGCTGTTCAGCGGGGCCTCCTCCTCATTATTGGCCCACTGCTCACTTGTGAGCCGTATCATTGTACTGCAAGACAATAGCTGCCAGGGGCCCCAACCAACATGATACCCCCCCCCCACACACACACCACACAGAGCGTCCAGTTATAAGCTAACACCCCCCCCCCCCTCCTCCTTCTCCGCTGCCTTCCTCATGTACCCTCAGAGCGCTCGCCCCCTCTCCCCTCCTCTGCAATCGCAACCCTGCAGTATCGGCGCGTGTGATTGGCTGCTGCGCGGACGCCCGACGCCGGTCAGAGTCCACGGCGAAGAGAACAGGGGATTAAGTCTAATTAGCATGAACAATAAAAACAAACAAACACGGATTGGGGGAGAGGGGTCATGGAGGCAATCCCACTGTCTCTCTTAATTAGCATTGTTTACCAAGTGACACAGTTGGTTCATGATATCAGCTACATGGCAGCACAACATCTATTAGATTCATTGCTCATGTGCGCGCACTGTTTAATAATATGGATGTGTATCTTTTTTGGAATGTATATGTGACGATATTAATTATGGACTTAAAGCTCATTTTGATCAAGCCGTCTAATGTAAAATGGATGTTGCTGCCGGCAGTGGACACGTCTGAAATACACTATAAAAATGTGGACGTCCCTGCGGATCTTCGCTGGGTCTCTGCTGCATAAATGCTCCGCGTGCGTGACCGAAGTTTAAATGAGAGGAAGAGGAGTGGACAGGAAGGAAAGAGCTTTAATTAACATCTAAAACATGAAGCACCTGATTGGTCCGAACCACCATAGGCTCTGTCAAAACCACAAAAACAAGATGGCCTCTTCTGAAGCTTATGATTGATCCAATCTATGGAGCAAAAACTCACTTTCCATAAGATGATAATCAGTCATAATAACACATAAAAATGAGGCCCGGCAAAAAATGCAACACCAGACTCCTGCAGAAAGTTCCTCCAGCACACTGATGAGGTGAATAAAAAAAAGGACTATCGATCGCCCACACCGCATGTATAAATATTAGTGATGAGATGATTGATGATAGGATTTTTAAATCTCTTTGGCATGAGAGAAAAATTGCATTTGCCTCCGAGTGTCTGCCCGTCCTCGATACTGAAGGGCCCACCCCGGGGGAACTGGTAGCTGCAGTGGGGGTCAGTGAAAACTGGGCCGAATCAAAGTGATTAAGGACCTGCGAATCAATAACGCCTTTATATTAGATTTACTCACCCTCAGCGGATCGCACAGAGTCAGCAGAAAGATGGAGGGGAGGCTGTGGCTGAAATGAACCCAGATCCAACTAAGCGTCTGCAGATTGGGCGCTGGTATAAATCTTTAGGCTCACAGCAAGTCTTTGAGGCGTGATAAAAATAATAGAATCATCTTTGAACGGAGGGCCAGAGGAGAAGTCGATGGCTGTCTTTTTGTTTCTGCTATGAGATCATCATTTGATGATGAAACTGGGCGGAAAAGTATCTCCCAGAAACCATCTGTGAGGGATCTCCATGGTTTGGATGTAGGTGTCAGAGACAAGAGCCTCTACTGTTGTGATAGCGATTCCAACTCAGGAAAACAAACCTATTCTCTTCCTGATTTGTTTTTTGTTTTTTTGGTACCTGTATCACATGACCTTTCAAAGACATCCCTATTTTTGGCTACCATGGTAACAAATCCTGGGAATCCCTGACAACAAATTGTTACACTCTATCTATGTAAATACTATATTGAAGCTATTATTATCAGCAAATTACTATGTCGAGTCAGGCATTAGCAACCCTGCATGATGAAGATTCCTGTTGTCATGACAACTAAATGATGTAACACCCCTTGTACTTTTTTATGGCTAAAAATGAGCGCGCAAAAGCAATCCTTGTGCCCTTGAAGACATCCTGTTTTATTTTGAAAGGACTAAAAAGGGAAATACCTGTTGCTGCTTCTTATTTTACCCAAAAATAAACATACAATAGCAGCCAATGCCAGCATCACATAAAATAAACTTATAGCAGCAAGTTCACACATTCTCTGCACTGCCAGATGTCTGAAAAACCTTGTTTACGCACACGAACTTCACTAACATCAGACATATTTCCGTAAAACAAGGTGGTGATCTCAGCCTGCCACTTAGCAAATAAACAGCTGACAATTAACTGAACTCGTCTTGAAATGAGCGCCTGTGCGTGTCACCCCCCTCATCTCCATGGAGACGACATGTCCTGCTGCCACCGCTGCCGCGTCCTCCCTCCCAGTGTTTGTCTCACAGTAAATCTAAATTGGCGAGCCCCCCCCCCCCCCCCCCCCCACTCGGCCCCCCCCCGCCAAAAGTGGGGTTCGATGGGACCACCCCCAGGGGGGGATAAAAAAAAAAAGAAGGAACAAGTCGCGGGGGGCGGGGGGGGG
>JAVQJX010050915.1:0-13774 GCA_036025115.1 Ambassis agassizii
ATATATATATATATAACTTGGTGTGTTTGTTTTTGTGCCATCAATGAAACCTAAAAACTTTTTCAGAAATAATGCACTTTTTGTATAAACACAGAGGCCCACTTATGGCAATGGCACTAGCAGGAGTGGCCCCAGCCTCACTTGGTCTAAACACTGTCCCCTTCAAAATCATTTAAGATCACACCCCTCCCCTCCCCACTGCACGCACAGACAATTTCAACCTCAGCAAGATGTTATCTCGCTGACCTTAATAAATAAGGAAGAAATAATGAGAAACGATAAGGAAGTACTCAGAGAAACATTTATCACAAGCCTAAATCAAATGACCTTTTAGATGGACATAGAGTCCTTCACATTTTTCCTCTCCCTAATGTCTCGGCTGAATCAATAACCCCAAGGGCTGCAGTGTGGTGAAGAGCCACAAGAGACAGCTTCCTAAAAGTGAAATAAGTATCATTTTTAGCAATTCATTACACAGAATGGCTCTAATATTATCATCTCAGTTTTCTGGCTTTCAAAACTCTTATTGGCTCCGTGTGTCGTTTTAGAGCCAGAAACTCTCGTCTCACTGGAGTCTCATGACCCTCCATAATTCTCTCTTTCTCAACGGTTCTATAATAGAGTCCAGCCTTATTTGCGAGAACACCAGGTTTCAGCTGTGACGACCAAAAAGCATTGTTCTCAGGCCAAAAACCTAAGCGTGGAACAGTAATTTTATTCCAGGGTTTTGCACACTGATTCATTACATCCTCAGTACATGTCTCTGCTGGACGCATGCTCTAATTAGCTACTCATCTCATTGTAAAATGCAGACTTCTTGTTAAAGTTGTGAATCAACACACCAAAAGTCCAACTTGTGTAATAATTACACATAATGTGACCTGTTCATGGTAAACAAAAAAAAATACTATTCAGTCCTACTTGATGCCAAAATCACTGATAAAATAGTCCCTCATTATTCCACCTTTTCTCATCTGTGCCAAACAAACAACAGTGACGTAATGCAGCGTCAGTGTTTTACGCAATGCATGCATCCTGCCACTGTGCTATTATTGTGGTTTGTCTCATCAGTGAGGCATTGATGAGGCTATGTGAAAGGGGCTGCCAGAAACATGGATTTGAGCTCAGGCTAGTCATCTGATGTGACATCCTCGTCACCAAGTGGTTGCCATTTTGACAGTGTTGTTGAGCAACAGAAATCAAAGACTGATATTTGGTTGGCTGGTTGCTTCATAGGCCAAGAAAGACTCCTTCCAAACAGCAAGTTAGCATAGTGCACATGATTTTCAATTTTGTGTGCATCTTTTTTTCCCTTATACTTTATTGATCCCTGAGGGGAAATTACACTTCACTCCTATATTTTTCATGCACATACCACACCCATGCATAGAAGAGAGGAAGAGTGGGCGCTGGCGCTACAAGCTGCCTTGCCCCGAGCAGTTTGGGGGTTCGGCGTCTATGTATTTTGTTCGGACCGACGGCCCTCCAGCTGCCAAGCCAAACCCAAGCTCCTACAGACTGAGCTACTGTCTGCCCAAATAATGTGTGCAGTGTTGAGGGTGCCGCATATCTGAAGGAAGTCCTTAGTGATTCCAGGGTTCTCCAGGCATCAGTATACTGGCTGGATGATTCTGTGACTCCACAGTCAGTCCACAGGATGCAACATGGATTATATAAGGACTTCATGCACAGTCTAGACATTTGGTTTGGTCATTTACACATGTATGAAGCAAAGCTCCTTTTCTGTTTCCTTTAGTGTGAAAGGTATTTTTTGATATTCCTTTTACCCATCAAGCACTACTTCACCAGAACATTCAGCAGAAACCAAAGATACTACTAAACCAATCAGGGCTATGAAAGTGTGACTAAATGAGGCAAGTATACCTGCTTGTAAAGAGGGAAAGATAAGGAAAAAGAAGTCAGTGCTTGACTGATAAGAACCCTTATTGACCTAAATTGTGTCTCCATTAAGTCCTCCGCATTTAGACATTTCTGAGACACCAAACTGACTTCTCACATCCTGAAAGTAAGACTTGTTCTCAGACTCTGTTGTGCCTTTGACTCCCCAGAATAATTACACCATGTTCCCATGCGGGGGTTGGATATCTTCAACTGTGTGCATCAATGCAATGCCATTTTCACGGCCACTTGAAAAGCATCTAGACTTTTAATAAAAGTGACTTCTGTGCATGTACACACACTCACTCAAATCATTTCAGATAATTCCCTGGCTCCTCACATCCTCTCACTCCAACTCAAAGGATTTTTTTATAGCTCTGTTACTCACACAAAGCATTCATATCAGTTAATTATAAAAAAAAAAGGTAGCAAGCTGAGAAATGAGACCCTGACATGGCGTCTGGGCTGGACTCTACATTTCTGATTTATTATTGCTCTTCTTTGGTTTTTGTAGATGCGATAGATGCTGGCATGCATAATTAGAAGTTTGCATAGCTAATCTGTTTGATCTTATCTTTACATCCATTGCTAATACTTCTAATAACCCAGATATTAGCTGGAGGAAATTGGATGTAATCGGCAGGGTGACTGAGGACAGTGGCTGCTCAGCTGAATCCTCAGGAGCTAAAGGAATCATTTACCATGATTTCACATGTTTAAACTGCATGCCAACTTCAATTATAGAACTCGGTCAAAAGCGAGTGGCAGAGGGCTGAGAATAGCAGCCCATGTAAAAACCTTTGCCTGTGTTGGAAGGTTAGGCGGGCTAAAATGCTGCCAACATAGCAGCAGTTGGACCCTCTCACAAGGACTAAATAGCTCTTCAGAAACCAGTGAGTGACCTGACAGACTCTCAATCCATTGTTACATAAAGTCTAAAGTCAAGTGTCTTTATTGTGTTCAATTGTAGCATGAACAGCTTAGAAGAAGTCCACAATGGCAGCATTCATTCATGTTCAATTATGAAGCACCCAACTGATTCTTGTGTCTCTAAACACTGTTACATTCCACAACAATCTATAGAGAAGCACACAGGCCTCACAAACGCCATCTTTAAAATGGTAAACAGTAAAACCTTTGTGGTATAAATGTACCTCATTCATCCATTCAAACACACCAGTGGTGGCACAGCAAGGTGATGCTTTGCCATCGGGAACAGCACCAGGTTCAATGGCTGGAGATCAACATGTGATTAATCAACAACCCGCTCCACCACCTGAGCCACAGCCGCGTCAGGATCATTGCATATTCATTCTGTTTTCTCCTCTCGCTGCATGTTTACCCGCTGATTATCTTATTGCAGTCCTTGTTAGAACATCATTAAAGCACACAGCCGCACACTGCACTCGATTCCACATTGATCTCTCTCCATCACACAGTCACACTCACTCAGCGCCGCTGCCACTTTTGACTACAGGAGTTGTCGGCACAGTGAATAAAGCAGAGCAGATGGCTCTTCTTGTTTGTTTCATTCGGAGTGCGGATTGAAGGGAACACTAAACACTGTTACAAGAGCACTTAATTTAAAATCAGTGTTATTCAAGGCCAAGATGCAGCTCTGTCACATTATCCAGGAGGTTTATTTTCAAATAGAACGGAGAATGAAGTATTTAGCAGTTGCCATCAGTGTAAAGCCTTTTTTAAAAGTAATGATGCCTTGACAGCAGCTTTATGGAGTCTCTGTGATTGAACATATGCTCTCTGTCTCCACAGGTTTAGTATTGATGAAGGGCGGACGTGGAACATTCACAACTTCACCAGCACCTCTGTGTTCGTCGACGGACTCCTGAGCGAGCCTGGAGACGAGACGCTGGTCATGACGTAAGTGGAAGGAGCCTGAAATGTTGAGACTTCCACTCACTGAGAAATCTCTGTGGAAAAATAAAGCATACAGAATCTCCTTTATCTCCTATAGTTTAACCCTTCAGTGCTCCTTTCACACTTCCTGCTCTCTGTTTGCTTCTAATGAGTTGTCTGACAGGCTCTGCCGGGCCCTATGCTACATTCAAGGGAGCTCAAATTTCTCTTCCATCACAACAATTCTTTCTCTCGATCTGCTGGAGCGCAGCGCCCAATTTTGTGGTGCTAACAGCAGCTGGTCTCAAACCAGATCCCCCCCCTCCTCTTCTCTTCACCTCCTGATTGCCATTAAAGCAGAGGTTGATAGTAGAGAGGGACCCACATGTGCACCCCTCCCTAACTCTTCCCCGACGTGATTCCTGTGGTTCTCCTCTGTGTTGGTGCCCTGGCTTAGACTTAGACTACAGGTTCTCTAGTATGCATTTCTCATATGGTGGATTACACATAAATAGAAAGTGAAGAGTAAATAATCCCACCTGCTCAAAGTTTCAAAGAAACAAATCTTGATCAAGTCAGCAACTTGACATTGGAATTAAGACTAATATGCTAATGATAAATGTTTTTATTTGAGATACGTTTAACAAATGCAATAGTTCCCGAAATCGCAGTTCTTCCAATGGCCACTTGAGGGTGGCTCCAAGCAAATCAATCTCCATAGACCTGTACGTTCAAAAGTTCTATGTCAATATTAGCATTGCCAACTAGAGAGTGTATCTTTATCCTTGGAGTTATAAGCAATTGTTTTGTATCTAGAATTAAAAATACTAAATCCTGTCAACAACATGCCAGCTAGCAGAAGCTGCAGTCTGTTAGGTTTCAAGTGTTCATGTCTTTGTTGAAATAATGTCTGTCCTCAATCTCTCCCATCAGTAAGTTAGCTGGAGTGAGACTTGTCACATCATCTCAGAGTCCAGACCCTGGCTCACAGATAAGGCCGGCTTCCAGCTGTAATCCGCTGAGAAGGGCAAAAAGACGGTCACACACGTGCACAGACAAACACAGACGTACACATGCGAGATGGGGGGGTTCTCTCACCGCTATCTGCCAAGTCAGACTAACATTCCCTCTGGGTTCACCCACACACACACACACACACACATATATATATATGTTGCCCATCTGGCTCCAGTGAGATAGGGTCGGTGGCCGAGGAGGGGTGTTGAGGGCAGCTTCATGTCTGACAGATTAGCTAGGGTCTATTTCCTTGCCACAGATTTTCGATTTTTGGCGGTGCAGCCTGCCATCCTGTAATGAAGTCTTTGAGGAGTGACTTAGCACCAAGGACAGGTGGGGGAGCCGAGCCTGTCCGCCACTCATACTAATGACATCTGGTCAAATATCAGAGACGGGACAGACTAACAATAGGCTTATAGCGCACATGCTGCTGTATGAGATCGTGCCAGCTCACCCTCCTGTAGCGAAACCATTTGGCTCTTGCAAAAACATACAAATAAATGTCATTCTGAACCACAACTCTCCTAGAAATGGCTTCCTGCTAATGTTTTCTCCTCAGGAGCTCCATATTTGTAACAAGAGGATCTGTTAATGAGTTTTGATTTGTTTTCACAGAGCTATTTGGATTGTTGTTTGTCCACTAATAGAGCTCTTAAGGCTTTAGAGGGTCTATTGAAAAAGAGACAAACAATGTGCCAAATCACTCTGAGGGTGTAGGGAAATAATGCACAAACAATATATGGTGAGAAATGTACTATGTAGCAGTGAGTTTTAAAGGGTTAGTTGACCCTTGTGCCATGCAAATGTTTCTTGTGTTTTATGCAAAAGTATTGGCAGCCTTGTCAATTTGACTGTTTTGCATGAAGCAATGCTTTAATGCATTTTTTTTTACTGAAGCAAACTAAATGAACATTTGCAATGAATGTCAAACTGACAGAGGTGCCAATACATTTGTCTCCAACTGTATATGTTCAGACTTTGACCTTGACAAGGAAAGTGTCCTGTCTGGCAACAAAACAGCGAGCATCTTTTTAATACCCAGCTGTCAGGCCCTGACCAGTAAATAAGTGACCCTCTCCATCAAGTTGGATTCTGGCCTTTATAAATAGTCTGCAGATCACCCAGATCAAGAGGAGGAACAGGACAGGTTAAAGGAGGAGAACATAGGACTGCAGCATATGTGAGTCCTCAGCACAGGCATCTATCACTTGGCTTCAACAACGCCAGTGAAGATGACATTAGTCATGCTCCTCCCTTTCTCTCTGACGAGGTGATCACCAGCACAGTGACATATATCAGAGTCACTGAGTTGAGTCACATCAGTCTGCTTCAAAAAAGTGACATTCGAGGAACAGACAGCTGCAGTTAGGAACGGGAACAGGAATTGGTACACATGTTGCACTGTACAGCATCACCATCTAGTGGACAGCCATGGGAACTGCAGCTGTGACAGAGGCTTTGAAAGTTTTAAGGGTTTATGGGGGATAAGTAAACAAATCCAAACTTTTCTATCAGTGAAAAATTAATTACATCCATAGGATAAAGAGACCGTACCTGACCGTATATGAATATGTATCAAACTGTGTGTTTTGTGTGTCTTTGCAGCGTGTTTGGCCACATCAGCTACAGGTCAGACTGGGAGCTGGTCAAAGTGGATTTCAGGCAGTCTTTTCCACGTCAGTGTACTGAGTCTGATTACGAATCATGGCAGCTCACAGACCTACAGGTTAGTAGTTCTTAGTGATGTTGTCGGAAAATCTGTGAATTGAATTCTACATTCATCATATCGGGGATCATAGTTCTAGAGCACATATAACAGAGTGACTATTGAGTGCACTTAAGTGCCACTATCACCTACAGGGAGAGAAGTGCATTATGGGCCAGGAGCGGACTTTCAGGAAGAGAAAGGACACAGCGTTCTGTATCAAAGGAAAAAGCTACACCTCAGCTCTCAGCAGCAAACCCTGCCAGTGCAGTGAGAAAGACTTCAACTGGTAACATAACACTAAATCCATGTGCCTTATTTCTTGATGGATACATTTAGCCTATACTCAGCGTGTGCTTGTGTGTGCAGTGACTACGGTTTTGAGCGCTCTCACATGGAGGGCGATCGCTGCTACGCTGACTTCTGGTATGATCCAGATTCACCACCTGAAGGCTGCCATCTGGGACAAAACTATGAGTCTAGCACGGGGTTGGTGCCTTTACACGAACACATAGTTGTGTCTCCCGATCTTTAAACATCCACCTTCATGCTCACACTGTGCTCTGCTGTGTTCCAGTTATAGGAAGGTAATATCAAATACCTGTGAAGGCGGGTTAAACAAACAGCAGAGCGCCAAAAAGCACAGCTGCCCTCTGCTGCCCCCTAAAGGACTACAGGTTGGAATAAAGGGGCAGATGCTGGCTGTGGCGCCTGGTGATGACATCACCTTCATTGTTCACCAGGAGCAGGTGCAGTGAATGCCTTAATTGGTGCATTATTCTTTCATTCGATTTGAAAGTGTTTAAAGTGTCTCTGTTTTTTTTCCTCACAGGGTGACACCAGCAGCACCAAGTACCAGGTGGACCTTGGCGATGGAGTCCGGGCCATTTACCAGAACCTGACGGTGACAGATGAGCCCATCCAGCACCGCTACGAAAATCCGGGCGTTTACAAGGTCACCGTGAAGGCAGAGAACATCGTCGGGCACGACGAAGCCACCATGTACATCCAGGTCACAGGTCAGCCCCTCAGCCAGTCACCTAACATAACCTGGTAGAGACACATCTTTTTAATGTTCATATTCACCCTCTGCTGTGAAGGAGATTTTTACTTTCCAAGCAGATATACAGTATAACTCGCTGTGTCTTACAGTTTTTTCAAATAAGGCAGATCTATGGTGGGGATTTGAAGTCCTCATTTATTTATTTTTTTTACTTGTGATAAGACAGCTCAGTCTATGTGAAGCATTCATATTCAAAGTGCTGCTTCCTTTGTGTGTTCAAGCTGATAATGAAGTTTCTTGTGGAGGACGAGGCCGTCCTCCTTTTTATCATGTCAAGATTAAACTACAGGAGGTTCGGTTTCATCTGCATTGTTCGTATAAAGAAATCGCTTTATTTATATGACTCTGACCTGCAATTCAGAGACATTCAAAATGTATTTATAAAAGGCTCATCCGTTTTCAATTCTGCCAGCCCCCCTACAGGAAGTGCACCTAGAAGTGGTTCCCATCGCCGGAACAAACCATGAAGTCAACCTGACAGCCATAGTGCTGCCCACCGAGGCCAACCTGACCGTCTTTTACTGGTGGATAGGAAGCAGCATGCGGGTAAAGGAGACGCAACACTGTCACTAACTAGTCACTGATGGTTTCCTTGGAAACAACAACCAAAACAGCCACCCAAACTTTTAACACTCCTGCTAACCTTTTGGAAATCTTGTCTGAGTTTTCAGACGCACTTCAGCTAACTTAAATCTGACATTCTCACACAGCCCACGCTGACTCTGCAGAACAGCCTGCTGACTCGTTTCCCAGAGACAGGAGAGGTTTCCGTCACCGTCCAGGCCTCCAACGGTCGATCCATGGTGCAGGACACCAGGACTGTCCAAGTCTATGGTAACACATCATATTTTCATTTTTTTTTTGCCTTTGCAAACAGTAGTTGCATTTTTGTGGCTGTTTCCAGAAATGCATCTCAAAGCTGTCCTCGGTAGATTGAGCTGTCAACAATCTTACATTTTTCAAATTTTAGGACAGTAAAAGTCAAAAGAAGAACTAAGTTTAAGAACTCTTCTGCCCCATGACTCATTCAGGCACAGCCGAAGTAAATTTGCTGCCTGATTTTTTTTCACTGTTGCCTCAAAAACATTGTGTGTTCTCATCTCTTTTATGTGTCAGAGGAGAATTGTTAGATTTCTTTTTATAAACAGATGTATTTGTTTCATTTATAAGATGCCAGCTTTTATTTCTCAGGAGAGTGACATTCTGTTCTCACTTCTGTTTGAAGCCCCACAGTCATGTTGCGTTAAAACTTATTTTAAGTCTAAATTATGACAGTGATCCACTTGACTTCATTGTTTTCTTTTTGTCTGTTCATCCAAATGACTCTGGCTTCTTGTACACTCTCGCCGTCAACAGGCTACTTCCATCTGTTTGTTGCTAACACCAGCGTCACCACATATGCTGATTCCAACATTCCAACAATTTGACCTTTGAATGTTTATTATTATTATTGTTCCAGATAATTTCCAGGTCATCCCTCTGAGTTTTAGCAGGAACCTGGACCGTTTCAACCCAAACATCCCTGAATGGAGAGATGACATTGGTCAGGTAGTCACCAAAATACTGGCTAAGGTAAGTCTTTACAGAGAGAGGACCACAAACACAAGCGAGTCTACAAGCAATGTTAGCTAACTTTCTCTGTACAGTAGTACGCACCTTCGAGATGTGACTTTGACCTTTGACCTCTGACCTCAGATCACAGGTGTACCTCAGGAGTCCCTCGTTACCGTGGTGAAACCAGGCCTCCCCACCACAGCTGACCTGTACGTCCTCCCAGCGGACAGCAAGCCAGCCAAGAGGAGCATGTTTGTAGATAAGGTACATAAACACAATAAAAATGACTTAAGGGCAGAATTACATTAAACACTAATAAATATGTTCTTTTCATTAGCGCATTCCAGCCATCCTGCAGGCTTTTAACGACAACAACGTCAGCTTCGTGGTGAGAGGAGGGTTACAAGTCCTGGTGATGCTAGCTGACCCAAACTCAGGTATACTAACCAACCAACCGTGTGAGCATCTGCTATTTAAAACTACCATTAACAGATTTTTAACGATAACTGCATGGTTTATTTCCAATGACTAGGTCTAATTGCTAATGACTCAACAGCTACAGAAGCAGAGAATGGTGCGTTCATCAAACATATAACTGAAGCTTTCTTCCTTTCCTGGTTTCCCATTTTAAAAAAAAAAAAAAAAAAAAAAAAAAAAAATATCCAGTCTGAGCCTGTCTGTGCTGTGTTTTTCACCTGATTACCCTTCACTGTGTTGAGTGTGTGTGCTTCCTGTGGAGGGTGGCCTCAAGAAAAACTTTACTCTCAGTTTTTTGGAACACTTTGATCTCCTATTTCTGCTTCTTCTTTCCCTGCTGTTTCGCATTTGTACCGAATGTGCCTGTTGGATCACATTTCGCCTGAATGTGTAAACATGAATTTTTATCACCGTGTATGTATTATCACTTTAGGTTACCATGGAGCAGCTGGTAGTCCAGGTGTTTGGGCTTTAGCAGTCATCATCCTGCTCAGCGTCATTGCCACGGGTTCCTTCATCCTTTACAAGTTCAAAAGGTGAGCTAAGTGCTGTTAAAGAGCTGTCACATGCTAGCAAGCTAACAAAATTTGGTGCTAATCCAAAAAAAAAAGACTTTATTTTGTGATGATTCTCAGTGATCCAAGCTGCTAGAGCATGTTATTACTTTAACTGCATGTTGTAGTTTGTTTGATTCATTCATCAACAAAAATGGATCCATTTTCCCAGTAATTCTGGTTAGCCATTATTGTCAGATTAGCTCCTATCAGCTTGCATGTAAATTCAGTTTTGTTACCTTGTGTGACTGCATGCTTTCTCTTCACACCGATAAGACACCAGCAGCCACCTCCTCGCATCCCGAAACACAAACAAAAAAAGTCACTTGAATTTCAAATGCAGTGCAGAACTACAGCCCCCATCTTACCAAAAACAACAAATCCCACAGTCCTTGGCTTAGGACTGAGGATGCCTATCCCCCACTGTTTTTCAGGAAGCTCCCTGGCAGCCGCAACGTCTACGCCCAGATGCACAACGAGAAGGAGCAGGAAATGACCAGCCCCGTCAACCACAGCGAGGACACCCAGCACATCATCCAGGGCGAGGAGTTCATCGACGACGACCTGGACTCGCAGACTCTAGGTAACACAGGAGGTAGCCCCGCCTTCCGTTCCCTTATAAGGACTACCACTAACCACTGCTACTAAAAGGCAAGCCACTAACACCAAGCAGCTAACACACACCAAGGTACTGGAAGACTTCACACGTATCTGTATCACTGGTATTGTTAAAGGTCTTTGCAATGCACATTCACATCTGCACTGTTTGTGGTCACGCAGCTTTTTATGGTCATCAGCTGCATTTCACAGATGATCAGTGAGAATTTCTCTAAAAATGTATTGTAGGGTGGACATAATGTGAAAATATATGAGCTGATACAAATGCCCATGATGACCCTGAAATGCTGTGATCAGGGATGTAGTGGAACATTAAAACATCTAAATAATAATAATCAAATTGTATTTGGCTTTGTTGCAATATAACAAAAACACTGTTTTCTTTCACCTACCACTACATCACTGAGTGTGACCAACATTTTAAGCAAACCAGATAAGAATTATTTGCATGCTGATAAAAAGGTAGCCTGTGGAGGTTTGTACAGCAAGTGGTGCTTATCAATGAGTGGAAGCAAACTTGTTTTGTTTTTGTTTTTATCATTTTATCCATTAATCAAGCCAAATCTCTAAAAAAATTAATGGTCCCATTTTAACCAGCTTTTCACCTGCTAATACAGGAACAAAGCGCCCATCTAGCAAGTAAACATGGAATGTTTCAAACCTTTACTTTTTGTAACGTCAGCAATCTGATGCAAAGTACTGCTGTAGCTGACGGATTACTTCACGATTAAACATGGCAAGTTTTAATGAATGTCATGCAGGTTTTTATGTTTTATTTATGTGTTAAAAAAATCAGAACATTAAAAATAAAAGATACTTTCTGGACTCCACGGGGCACCTTTACCACCTGTGAAGCACAGCATGTCACCGTTTGACTTCGTATTCTTTACCATTTCTCATTTGCTCCTCTCTGTCCTCTTCCCCTCCTGTTGCCAGGCAACCATTCAGGTGTGGTCCTGACCATCAACTCCAGAGAACTACACAGTTACCTGACCAGCTGATGGCTGCCATGGCGATGCTGATGAGTTAGCCCAGCCTAGCTGAGCCAGCTAACAAGCACAGGGACTCCACTCTGCCTTCCTCCTTCTCTCACCTCCTCTTCTCTGGACACTCCACTTCCACTCCATGGCCTCTTCAGTCCTTCTTCTCCAGCTTTTTTTGTGACTTGTTTTTTTTTTTTTTTTGGAAGGGGGGTGCTGAGCCTGGTGGAGGGATTGTATCACAGTTTTCCGACCCACTCTGCTTCACCATACCAGGGGTATATTTCCCTCCCCCCCGCTTCACTTTTCACACCAGCCCTGGACACCGAGCGTGAAAGTCTTGACGGCTCATCTGTGTATGTGTGTGTGCGTACGTTGTCTGTCACTTCCACCGAAACCCGGTGTGCAAGGAGGATTTTCCCTGTGCATCCAATTACACACAGACCTTTTCATTCTTTCCACCCGTGCTGTCTTCTGTTCCCTCCCTTACAATGACCACTCTACTACTACTACTCTCTCTTCGAAGGCAATAATAATCTAAATGGAATGTAGGATGTGATCAACTCTTGTGAATTTGCACCTGATGAGTGTGTGCATGCAAACACAAGAGGGCGATGTTGCACTTTCTTGAAATCTCCACTCGCAGGTACCCTGAAAGCTCAGTTTTCTTTTCAGAACACATACACACAGTCGGTCCATAATATCCCCGTGTCACATTCACAGTAGTTTGTTGTTTCAGATCACCTTCGTGTGTCCCATGGTGCCTAAAACAGCGGACGTAGATCTGCTCTGTGACATTACCTGTCGTCAAGTCCACAAAAAGAAAATAATAATGATAATAATGATAAATAAGAAAGCCCTTCCTTTTCCTCCTCTTCCTCACACGTTCCGGGTCAGACTCGTTCCCATGGAGACAAAGGTTGCTGTCATGGAGGGAAGGCGTAGTTGATGTATTTTACCGTATCAGCCTATATTAGGCGTAGTCCGCGGTGGAATCGTGTCTCCTTAAAGGTTAGGTTTGTTGTATGTAAATGTGTAAATATGAACAGTGATCTCTCCACTTTGTATATATTCCCTTTGACATGTGTGTGACTGTTTTACACTACTTCCAAAATACACAGCTTTTTTTTTTCTTCTTTTTTTTCTTCGCCACTGAGTATTTTCTCAGTCTCACTGTTTCCTCATCGCCTGCTCTACATGCATCCATTTTGGATATTTTTCGTGTAATCTCATGAATATTTGACCATTGTTAAATGGAAATAAGTTCATTGTCTTTTACTCACAGCTGCACACAGTGATGACTGGATATTTTTGATACATCTTGTCAGTGTAAACACTGGTTCGTGTTTCTGTTGCCTTTTCGCTGAAGTTTTCTCTCTTCGTTTTGTTTGATTGCACTAATGTTGTGAGGTGGTTGCTGTTGTCACGGCAACTGATAAAGACTCTCTGAATCAAAAGGTCTTTGGAGGAAAGACTTTTTACTACCAATGCTCCCATTATCATCAAGATCACGCCCTCGGTTTACCTTCACTTCGCTCTGGTTTCACACTTTTGTACATATTCTTCTCTCACATTGTTTTCTAGTGATGTGTCGTCATTTTGTAGATGTCTCCTTCGATCGAAGGGGAAGTGGGGAATAAGATGTTACGATGTAATAGTCACAGATGATGGCACCGGCAGTGTAATTTTGATCACACTGTTTTCTTTCTTTTTTTTTTTTTTCCTCTTACTGCTGTTTGGTTTGTTTGATTTTTGCTATTAAAAACAAATGTGTGTCCTCATTGGGAAGTGTAGTGCACTTCAACCTGCATCCTGGAATAAATCACTCCCATAACTTACATATCTCTTTGTGTCATTATAAAGCTGATCAAGAGCCCTGCACTGTTCTTTTGGATTAGATCCATGAATAGAAAAGCTGATGAAAAATAATACACTGCTCATAAAAATTAAAGGAACACTTTTTTTATTGGGCCTGGCATGAAATCAATTAAACCTGTCTGATAATTTTCTGATTGGTTAAGCAGCTGAGGGCATCGTTAATCACTTTCAG
>JAVQJX010050941.1:0-11676 GCA_036025115.1 Ambassis agassizii
CACACACACACACACACACACACACACACACACACACACACACACACACACACTGACCCTACAGCTCTTCCTCGTTATCTCTTTGATCTGCTCCCGCTATCACCGTAAACACTGGAGTAACGTCTTTCTCTCTGTGTGTGTGTTTGTAACGTGTTGTTGTCACCGGAGAAGACAACCCGACTCCACGCGTATGTGTGTGTGTGTGTGTGTCTGTTTGTCACCCAACACGTTGCCATGGTGACGCTCTGTGCCCTGTCTAAATGAGAAGCGCTAAAAAAAGTCTGTTTGTTTACATTTTATAAATCTAAAGAAGCTGATTTTTATTTTATTTTTTTGTTTTTTTTAAAGACGTTTATCAGTTAGTTTAATGCTTAGGAAAAATCGATAAATATTGATCATTTTTCAGGCGAGTTCGTAATGATTTTTTTTTTGTCTGTGCGTCTACCGGAAGTAGTTTAATTTCTATTTTATCATTACTTAAAATGTTACAGCGAGACTTAACGTCATGTGCAGTTTGATTTGAACCTTTAACATTCAGACTCCTCAACTGTTTGATCTGTAACAGAAAGTTTAATAATGAAACTACTTCCTATGATGTGTTTAATATTTTCATTTTCATGCTGTCATTAACAGCTGCGCCATCAGCAGCTCTCTGCCTCCACCTACAGACAGCTCTGCAGTACTGCACCGCTTTCCTTTAATAAAACAAATCAGTTAAACGGGACTAAAAAGCTTCACTTCAACATTGTTTTATTGAAAAAAAATATCTATTTACAAGAAACAACAAAATACAGAGTTTGTACAGTCAGGACAACAGTTTGAAGATCAGCACTATAAAAAAATAAAAAGTTTGTGTTAATCTGGATTTTCTGCCAGTTTTCTGATTTCCTCCAGAATTTCAGAGAAAGATGGGCGACCCTGACTCTTCTGCAGCACCAACGAAGAAGAACAGAGGAGATTGAAGAAGAAGAAGAAGAAGAAGATGTGAGGTCACCATCAAACATAAACATATGATTGTGAGTGGTCTGTATGTTTACCTCGTGCCAGCAGCGGTACATGATGGTGTACAGCGGCTGTGAGGCTCGGTGCGGTCGGTACAGCCGGATCCCTCTGGTGATTTCGTTGACTACGTCCAAGTTGGACTGGTTTTCAAACGGCGTCCGTCCCTCCGCGAAAATCTCCCACATCACAACACCTGAAAACATTTTAACATTTGATTCAAGCTGCAGGAACATGGCCGCTCCGTCTGCTGTTTGTTTCTGAGGCCTCACCGAAGGACCAGACGTCAGACTTGCTGCTGTATTTACTGAAATGGAGAACTTCAGGAGGAGACCACTTCACCGGGAACTTAGCACCGTTAGAGCTGGTGTATTGATTATCAAGAACGTATCTGGAACATGAAGATACAAATAAATGGTAGATTATTTATTAGCATAACTTAGCATAGAGCTAGTTGATTTACATATTAATCATGCAAAGAAACATTCTGACAGAGGGGCCGTGTGCCTAAATATTTCTGTTTACACTCCAATATTTCTACTTAAATGCCTTATAAACAACATTTTTGGTAGCTAGCTAGCATGTTAGCTTATTGTTATCTTTCAGGTCATTTCATGCTGCAGAAAATACTTTAACTACCTGCCATTAACTCTGTTACCCTTTCCAGACCGCACGCTAAGTTCCAGAATGCTAAGTCAAGCTAACTGCTAGCTTTGCAGCCATACCTGGTCATTCCAAAGTCGCTGACCTTCACCACGTTGTTCTCGCTGACCAGACAGTTCCTTGCAGCCTTAATGAGAGGAAAAACAATGACAAACATGCAACTAAACATTTTTCCCACAATGCATTGTGGCAAACAGCATACTTACTGAAACACCTGATCATAAATATTCAGTTAATTCTGCAGAGGCTACTGCTAAGCCAGGCAACTTAGCTTTTAGCTTCATGAATCATTTATGAAGGACAAAAATTCTCAGTTGTCAATGAAAATAGTGTGTGGCTAATGCTAACTGTTTAGCATTAAACATTAGCTCACCAAGTCTCTGTGGATGAAATTGTGCGCCTCCAGGTACTCCATCCCCTCACAGATGTCCTGACACATGGACAGAAGCCACGCCTCCTTCAGAGTTTTCCCCCTCTGCCGCAGGAAGTTCAACAGGCAGCCGTTCTCCAGGAACTCCGCCACGATCAGCAGGGGGCGCTGCTGTAAACACACCCCGTACAGCTGCACCAGCTTTGGGTGGCACAGCCTCCTGGAAGAGCAAACAGGAAACACTTTCAGTGACCTTCTTTTTCCTCTCACCGTGCCGTCCTCCCTCCACCCTCACATCATGACTTTAGCCTCCTCGATGAAGTCCTCCTCGTACATGGCGCCCTCTCTGATGGCTTTGATGGCGACTTTTTGTTCAGCCCTCCACTTGCCGAGTCTCACCACACCAAACTGACCACTGCCCAGCTCCTTCATGAAGGTCAGCTCACTGGGGTTGATCTCCCACTTTTCTGAAGGACCGAACAGGAGAGCAGGCAGAAAGGTCAGCATGGTCTCTGGCTATACTGTTAGCATGCTAGCTTAAATCAAATAGCTTTGATTCTTCCTCTTTGGTTGCACTAGAAGCAGATGAGATGATACACTGGCACCACCTACTGCATTTGAGTGGTATTACAAGAGTGCATGGTCCTTGGCTAACCTTAGCATGTTAGCTTAAATCAAACTGGTACACCATCTAGTGGTTCATGCTAGTATTACACAAGAGTGTGTTCCATGGCTATAGCATTAGCATGCTAGCTTTGATCCTAATTGTTGTTTATGGATGATTTCTGTACTGGATACCAACACATCTGTGCTAAGCTAACAATGCTAACACATAACGGTAACAAAGTTAAATTGTTAATTGATTGAACTGATTGATAAGATGAAATATTTTTTTATGTACCTGAGCTGAATCCTGCTGTGGCTGGTACACACCTTCCCATTGGTCCGACTGCATACCTCAACCTGGTCACCAGACCTACACACAGACAGACACACACACACACAGTTCCACATCAAACAAAACAGCAGATATACACAACAAAACAACAATTATGGTTGCATACCTGCTGCGTTGTGTTCATGGTAGTGTATAACTTCAGGTATAGATTCAAACGTATGTTTTTCAGCCAAGTAAAACGTTCCGCTGTCCGTTGTTTTGATCTGATAATGCCTAATGTCTCCATTAGCGCTGCGAACAAACACAGAAAAAAAGTGTCACTTTGTGTGTGTGGTGATGTAAAGTGTAGTGATGTGAGTCACCTTAATGTCTTGGTGTACACAGACACGGTGTACACTCCCTTTTGGCTGGACTCCCGCACCACAAAACCACCTTCTTTGTCCTGGAAGACAAGCAAATCAAAGATTCTGATTAGTAAACAGTGACACCGGTGGACGTTCAGCAAACTGCAGTCAGTATTAAATTACTAATGCTAATGCTAATGCTGTGTGTGTTCAAAGTCAATAGTTACACGTGGTAGCTTTGTAGCATTAGCACATTTACTGTGCTAGTTAGTAAAGTGCAAACAGCAAGCTAGCTAATTGAGTCTGATAAAGTAGCTAGCAAGCTAAAGCCACATGTTAATGTAAACATTATTGCTTTGTAAACACCTCCTGTCTGAGCAGCTGCTCCGCCTCTGTCCGGGTGATGTTCTTGCAGTACCACCTACAGGAAGGAAAACAAAACAAGTCTGCATTAAAGGAACAGTTTCACATTTCTCATGTTAATAACTTAATAAAAAAAAAAGACTCACGGGTTTGCTTCGATTCTGTTTTTCTCTGTCACATAGTTACTGGGGATGAAGCCTTTGTTTCTAAAACAAACAAATAGAATCAAATGAATGAGAAGAGAATCAGAACTTGTTTGTTTTGTTGTTGTTTTACCCCTGTTTGTCCTGCGCCCTCCACCACAGCTGGTCCTGTTTGTGCAGGATCACATACTCCTCCCCCTGCAGACACAACATGCAGCATCACACACACTGCCTCTGCTTTTGTGTGTGTGTCTGTGTGTGTGTGTACCTGTTTGAGTGTGAGGTCAGTGTCCTCCTTGGCGGTGAAGTCGTACATGGCCACGACGTTCAGCAGCCCCCTGCCTTCACCTTCCTCCCCCTCAGGAGGAGGAAGAGGCAGCTTCTTCATTGATCGCTCGACCTGACAAACACACACACACACACACACACTATGTAAACACAAATACACACACTGCATCACACTAAAACACACACACACTGTCCTACCCGATAGGCCTGTCCAGGGTATCTTCTGCTGGGGAAACAAAGTGAGGGCCTGTCATCCAGCTCCATGCGGGTGCTGATCTCCCTGAAATCAATCAATCAATCAATCAATCAATCAATCAATCTGTGCATGTGCTAATAATGACAGTGCTAGCTAAAAGCAGTCATCAGATGGTTCCACTTGTTATAAAGTTTTTTTTTAGCAACATTCGTTAGCATCATTAGCATCAGGCTAATGCTAATACTAATTAGCAGGGGGTGTGTTGGATGCCTTTGTGTACCTGGTCTGAACGGCGCAGCAGCAGCAGCAGAACACTGAGTGGGTGGAGTGATCTGGGGAGATAAGACAAAAAGTTAACCCTGTGGATGTGTAACCATGACAACAGGAAACATTTGGGGATTAGCTTAGCTTAGCATGGGGACCTAGAAACTGCTAACACATTGAAATGAATGTAAAGAGAGTGACTGAATGTGAAGTCCCTTCCAACAATGTGTGACTTCAGCAACCAAACGTCCATGGAGAGAATATTCAGTGCAGTTTGTGGTGCAATAGTTTGATGTGATCGTCCCACCATCTGCTGCAGTCTAACTGTGTGTGTGTGTGTGTGTGTGTGGTTTCAGTAGGAGGTCTTTGTCAGGAAGTAGAGTTTCCTTTTCTGCAGAATAAACGCATTCTGTGAGTGTGAGTGTTCTGTGGGCGAACAAACTCACAGGTGTATGTGTGTGTGTGTGTGTGTGTGTGTGTGTGTGTGGGGGGGTCATTTCCTCTGCATGCAGATAGACGGACGGCCTTCCTGTGAAAAAACTGCACCCTCGTCTGCAAATAGTCATGTGATTTAAAGGCGACTGTCAAAATAAAAGCCTCTGGTGGTGTGTGATCCCTGCAGCAGGAGCTCATGGAGGATCATGAACTCTCATAGTGGTTTGTGGTGAACCGACATCCCATTAACTCCACAAACACATTCTAATGTCACAGCTGAAGGTCAGAGCACAACAATAACACATAACAGTGCAGCTCTGTAGTACACAGTGTGACACAAAAACAATCAAAGCTGCACTGTGATGACGTGAAAGTGTGTTCTAATGACAAAAAGTCAGCATATAGGGGATGTAATGGGAAGAAGACTCAAAGAAGCCACATCCAGTCATTTTATGACTTTATTCTACGGAGTCTAAACTTTAAAACAGCTCAACTCAAATGTGTTTTTATCATATTAGATGAAAGAGAATCCAGAATTAACCAGATGTTTATTCGACAAACTTCCTTTTAAACAATTTCAAACACTTTTTGAAGCCAGCCTCAAGTGGACACTAAAGGAACTGCGGTTTGTTTACAGTCACTAACTTTCAACGCCGCTGTCGGTTGAAATACTTTTCAGTGGCTGCAGTTTGACGCTGATTACACTCCGACCTCTGCGATCAGACACAGGCCTCTCTGGGCAGCTGAATCTTTGTGCCAGTCAAGAGAAATAGAACTGAAACTTCACTTTAACAGCTTTCTCAGATGATCAGAAGTGTCTCTGTGCGCACATTTACGCAGACAGCTCTGTGTTTGAAGTGCAGAACGAAGCACTTTGATCGACTGACGGTTTAACCGACTCAAGTTTTACTTACCTGAGTGAATCATGGCTGTCTCTTTTTCTTCCTCTTCTTGTTCTCCCTCTTCATCCTCAGTTCCAGCTGTCCTTCGGTCGCATGACTTTTTGAGGCCGACTTGCTGTGATGCTACAGGTTGGAGATAAAAGATGAAGACAGACAGAAACTGAGAGAGAGAGAGAGAGAGAGAGAGAGAGAAGCAGGTGGGTGGAGGTAGAGAGAGGAAGTAGAGAAGAAGGTGAAGAAGAACAAAAAAAAAGTGACAAAGAAGAGTGTTGTGGTTATTTCTGCTGCAGTTTGTGCCTGTTTTGCCCACGTCGATAAAGTTTTATAGTTTGAATAACAAACTATATGATTATTCACAAGTGCAATGTTTACAGAGACAGAGATGAAGAGAGGAAGTGAGAGAATGACGTGAATGAAACCACAAAGCATCCGTCTCTCTGAATAACTCCAGGAAGAACGCACGCACACACACACACACACACACACACACACACACACACACACACACACACACTGTAAAACTCTGTTATTGTTAAATTCAGTGATGAGTCAAAACTTGATCGTCTGACTCACAAAGTGCAAAATTTTGACGAAACAAAATCCTCAAGATGCCTCAAGATACGACTACCCCCAAGTGGTCACTAGAGGAACTGCAGTTTGTGGCTCTTGGATTAATCTGGAGTTTCATCTCAGGCCTCAGTCCAATATTCAAAAATGTCCCACTTTGTCCACCCTTTTCTAAATTTGTCAAATCTTTGAGCTTCTAACTGTCCAAACTGTCCACTTCCTGTCCCAAAAGACCCCATTTTCTCAGCTGTCCTTCATGTCTCTGAATCCTAACTTTGTCGGTGGTCAAACACTGACTAAACATACAAACAATGTCCACCTTTTGTCCTCAGTGTCCATAAAGTTTTTTTCAAACATTGAAAACATCCTGCAAACACGTCCCCTAAAGCGTTTCACTCTGCTGACTGTTTTGACTCATGACTTCACACACCCCTTCAACACTCACACTCACACACTCACACTCTCTCTCTCTCTCACACACTGTGGGCAGCGCACTCTATGAGGAAGTTTGTGTGCGTCCACCTCCCTCCTTCACTTCCTTCTCCTCCGATTCACAGTGACATGGAAGACAAACACTCACTGGTGAAGTGAAAGGCAGTGATGAAGCACAAAGGTAAGAAAACTCTTCATCATCAAGTCAGTAAGTTTTTTTTTTTGTGTTTTTTTTTTGCTGATGTTGCGCAACTTTGTGAGTTGTGAGTGAACCAAACCAACGAGTCAGACTACAAAGCTGCAGCTTCAGCAGGTTAAAGTTTACATGTGAACAGATTTGAGTTGAAGACATGTAACAGAGTGTAGCACCGACACACACACACACACACACACACACACACACACACACACACACACACACACACACACACACACCACAGAGTGAGTGTGTGACGGACACACACTGACCCTCTGATCATGTGACTGTCACAGGATCAATAAAGTCTTAAGCCTGAAATCAAAGCACCTGAGAGCAGGTGTACAGGGTGTGAACATGTGCTTTTCACTTCCTCCTGCTGTGTTCGAGTGCTGTAGGAAAAATGGAAACAACACTACAGGCTGGATTTGAATAAGCTTTATTGATTACGTGTGCACAGATTGTAATATGATAAAGAAATGAGGCCTCACAGGAAGTGATGTTTAGGTTTCCTTGTTTTAGTGTTGCCGCCTTAACGCCTCATGTGATAAGACAAACACTCTCATTCAGCTTTTCTTCTGCTACTTCTGCTGACGTCACTGCAAACAACCGCACATTTTTGTTGCCTGCTGATGTCACTAGCAAAACTGCGAACTGGATACAACAGCTAGCTTAACATCTTAGCTAATGTACTAAATTATCAAATGCACAATTATCTGGATTCTCCTACCAACACATGGTCAAGCTAGCTGTAGCATAGCATGCTACATGAGCTGATTATGTTTTTTTTCAGCTCTTCTTCATCCCTCTGTGGTCTGACGACATCTACCAATGGGCTCAGGGTGAGGGGGCGGGATCAGGATGAGTGGCGAGCTGCTATTGGAGGAAATACTGATCAAACGTTCGCAGCAGAAAAAGAGGACGTCGCCGCTGAACTACAAGGAGAGACTGTTCGTCCTGACCAAGAGCGGGCTGACGTACTACGACAGGAAACCCGAGGTCACTTATTCTAACGTTTACATGTCAGACCTATTAAAAAAGACTGTAGCGTCAATTTACACACACCAGCAGGGGGCAGTAGTCTGTAATTGGCTGAAAATGAGACGGCCAACTGCGAAAGTTTGTATATCTTAAAAAACCCAAACGGTTGCTGATTTGTGTTGTTTGCATCAACAGAAGAAATTCCGGAGAGGATCGATCGAGCTGAGTCGGATCCGATGTGTGGAGATCGTCAAGAGCGGAGGGGGGATCATCCCCTGTCAGAATAAATACCCCTTCCAGGTACCAACCCATTGGTAGACTTTCCCATGATCCTTGAATGCATCATGTGAGACACAGGCTCTATATCAGGCATGTCAAACTGGTCCAGCAAAGGGCCGACCAATCAGCTGTCTGTGGACTGAGACCAGCTGATTGAATCAGTCAAAAAAACCAAAACCTGCAGCCACAGCGGCCCTTTGCTGCACCAGTTTGACATGCCTGCTCTACATAATGTGTTTTTCTGTAGTTTTTCTTGCTGAACGCTACATTTTGTGTGTCTGTGTCCAGGTGGTGTACGACACCAACACCCTGTACATTTTCGCTCCGAATCACAAGAGCAGAAGTCTCTGGGTCCAAGTCCTCAAAGAGGGTCAGTGACATTTCATTTCTATGGGAACAGCAGACGTGAGGTTACTCTGCTGCTGACATGTGGAACCACAGATCAGAAACTGGTTTTCACACCTTCCGCCCCCTTTTGTTTCCATTGTTCTTATAGTATTTGACTTAACTCTGTGTGGCCAGATGCTGCTAAAGCTTTGACTTGTTTTGGCCCTGATTTCAGCTCTATTACTGAATAACATCACAGAAGTTAATCACTTATTTGTCCTTACACAGAAGGTTTTTACATGCATTAGCACTTCCTGCTCCCTCACCATGCAGTCATGTATGTGTGTGTGTGTGTGTGTGTGTGTGTGTGTGTGTGTGCATGCAGAGATTAAAGACAACCCGATGGTCTTGATGAAGTTTCATCCCCAGTTCTGGCTGGATGGAGCCTGGATCTGCTGTCGTCAGGCAGAAAAACAGGCTCTGGGCTGTGAGGAGTACAACCTGTATGGAGACAGTAAGAGACACAAAACGCAGCTTCACACCGACCTCTGTACAACTGAGGACTGACCACAAAACGTCCTCATTGTGGTGAACGTGTATCTCTCATGCAATCAGTTAAACAAACACTGACAAAAGATAATACGCTCCAGTTAGACTAAATAGAAAAATTAAAAAAGTATTTTTGTCTGAATCTGAAAATAACTGATTCGGTCATGTGTGAAACAAGAACAGGAAACAACATTTTACACATTTGCTAGTCGGCTGCTGCTGCAGAAGTAATGCATTTCTTTTTTTAAAAAATATTTTAATGCAGCGCAAGGTCACAACCACAGGTCACAACAGACAGAAAGTACAGACAACACACAAAAAAATTTATGCCTGATTCACTCTTTCTCTTCCTCTTTTCTAGTTTCCAGAAAACCTTTACCCCCAATTCCTGGAGAGGAACCTAAAGACGAGCGGGTACACAAACACACACACACACACACACACACACACACACACACACACACACTGAGAGCATCAACCACAGATAAAACCACTCATCGTTCCTCCTCTTGCAGCGTCGGCCACCCCCTCCCGCCCCACCGGACGCTGAGGATGATTACTTTGATGATGACGATGATGATGAGGAAGAAGAGGAGGACGTGGTGGTAGCTCTGTACGACTTCCCGCGAACCGAACCCCACGACCTGAGTCTGGTCAAAGGAGACGAATACGTCATCCTGGAGAAGAATGACGTGAACTGGTACAAGGCGAGGAACAAGTACGGGTGAGTCACTTACATCATCAGTTTCTATTATCATCATCACACTAAATAAAGACATTTTTATAGTATAAAATATCACAATTAAAAGGTGCATCCTTCAAAGGACAAAGGCCTGCGAGGTCCCTTTGTGGAGTCTGATGTGTTCTACTGAAAAGTGCCCATGAAACGATCATGCAATCAGCCTACAAATGCATCCTTTGAAGGAAACGGCCACAGTGGTGCTTTCAAGTGCAGTCAGAAAATAGATCTGCCTGTTGTTTTTGCTAGTAGTTACATAGCATGCACATGTTGAAGTCATGCTAACTAACGTTCATTTGTGTTCACAGTGAGGAAGGCTACATCCCAAGTAACTATATAACAGAGAAGACATCCGGAAGCCTGGTGCAGTTTGTGTGAGTTTGTTAATCATTTCCCACCAAAAATGTGACACTGGCTGAATTCCAAATGTTTGCAGACACACCAGCAAACTTTGTTCAAATGTTCTAATGAAAGGAGTCAAAAAGTTGAAGGTGAATCCGACTGTCAGCCAGCAGATGTTTGGTGTTAGCCTGTTTGTAATCGTTTCAAAGCTGCCGGAATCCTCACACTGCTGGGAACTTTGTTTGTTTGTTTGTTTATTTGTTTCAGTTGGTACAATAAACAAGTAAACAGGAACAAGGCGGAGGAGCTGCTGAGGAAGGAGGCGAGTCTGTTTCATCCTTCTTGCTTCATTCAATGCTGCTTTTTCAGTCAAAATGACCACATATGATTCAGAACTGTGAAACTTTCTTAAAATGAGGATCTATGTCGCCCTCTGCAGGACAAAGAAGGAGCCTTCATTGTTAGAGACTCCAGCACCCCAGGGACCTACACCGTCTCTGTCTACACCAAGTCTGCCGCAGGGTAATGAAAAAGAAAGGCAGAAATGCAGAGTTTTACAGTTTTGCAGGTGTGTAAGCGTGTTGTGTTTTTTTAGGGATGGAGGAGCAGTGATAAAACATTATCACATCAAAGAGACAAAAGGCTTCCCCAGACAGTTTTACCTGGCTGAGAAACACCTGTTCAACTCCATCCCGGACCTGGTCGAGTACCATAAACACAATGCGGCAGGTAAAGGACCCACAAGTACAACAGATCCTTTGTGGTCCGACATATTTCAGGATCCCCGGATCCTTCTAACAAACTGCACCCTGTGGTCTAAGACAGGGAGGCCTCCAAAGGCCCTGTCCTTCAGGAGGCACAGGCCTTCAGAGATCTGGATCCAGATTCAAGTTCACATGGGTCCAAACTGGTGGTTTATATTCTTTCGTGTGTGTGTCTCAGGTCTTGTTGTCAGGTTGAGGTATCCTGTAGGGAAAGAAGACAAGTCGGTTCCGTCCACTGCTGGATTCAGTTACGGTGAGTAACTGGGCAGTGTGCAGTTTTCCCTAAAAACTTCTTGGTCTGACCTTTCAAACTCTTCCCCATCCAGAAAAGTGGGAGATCAATCCGAGTGATCTGACCTTCATGAAGGAGCTGGGCTCTGGCCAGTTTGGTCTGGTGAGGCTCGGCAAGTGGAGGGCTCAGCACAAAGTAGCCATAAAGATCTTACGGCAGGGCGCCATGTACGAGGAGGATTTCATCGAGGAGGCCAAGATCATGATGTAAGGAAGGAGTACAAAGAAGATGTCTGTGAAGGTTCTCAGTCATCCAGGTCATTTTCATTCAAAGGAGTTGAATCAAGGCATCTGGACTTGTAGAGTTTTCTTGAAGACGTTTCACTGCTTATCCAAGCAGCTTC
>JAVQJX010051040.1:0-11044 GCA_036025115.1 Ambassis agassizii
TTGGGAGATTCAGGCACAATTAAATGAACATAAATCCATAGCGAATGGACAAACATGCTGAATTTGCATAAATCTAAATGCTGGAAAAAGCAGCGGGGGTGGGGGTGGGGGTGGCTGAGTCAAACTGCTAAACAGTAGGGAGTCATGCAGCAGAATGTGCAGAATAAAGATGAACTAGGATTTATATACAAACCTCCCTATGTACAATCTAAAACCAGAGACTGGAGTACACCTGATCTCACAGACCAGAGTACACTGTAAAAATGGCTGTAAATTTATGGCAACAGTAATATACTGTATTAACATAATACAGCTCTGTACTGTAATTTGCAATGCATTGTGAGTTGTTCAACATTTAATGTATTTCTCCTGCGGACCGTTGACTGTTGTTATGGACAGCAGACAGCTTCACTACAGTCTGCTACACCAACTTCAACTGGATTGAACACAGACTGAAATCCGGTAATTATAACTTAATTTATCTTCTTTTCAAGGGGAATACTACTAAAAGTGTGTTTGGAATCAAACTGCTCAGCTCTGTTACTCATCAGTAAGGCTTAGACTGATACGACTTTGACAAACTTATACTTACAGGGGATTTTTATTTTGCTAAGGTTAATTAAAAGTATTGCTCCTTCGAACGAGCTACTGCTCAGTTAGTTTCTGTTGAGTCTGAATCAGATTGAGTTTAGGAACGTAAGCTAACATTCATCTTTGTTTGGTAACATGACATGTAAATCTTTTGAATGATTAGACTGAAAATAGTGAAAAAAATATTTCTTTTCTCATCATTCAGCTGCTCATCGTGGCTGACAGACTGATCTTTTTTGAAGATGTAAGTTGATGTTCGCTTTCTTGCTATGTTAAAATATTGAATGTCAAATCTATTTTTACAGCAGCAAATCTTAATATGAATGTCTGTTCCGTACAGCTGATATTAAGATAACTTTCACTCCTGCAAATTTTCATCTGATAGCTACTGCTTGGTAAGCATTTTCATTGTTTTTGTCGAAGTGGTCATTATTATGAGACTTTATAGATGTGTATGTTAAGTAAATGAGGGTCCAAGATATAGAAGCTTCTGATAAAAATCCAGCTGTTATATACACATAATAAAGAATAGGGAAATTCTCTCTCACAGTGCAGCTTTGTGGTTGTACAATCCACAATGTGCTTTTTCTTTCTGTCTGTGTCAAAGTTCTGTCAGACAAGACCTCTGTGCCACTGAAGTGGCAAGAAAGTTCCTAAAATCTAGTGGGGGTTTTGAAATAATTCTGATGTTTTCTGATATTTTTCTCTCTTTTAATAGAACTACACTTTTTTAGCCAGCTGAAGCTCAGAGGTCAAAAGGGTTCAAGTTAAAAATACAAACTTGTAAGCTGTCGGATAATGAAGGCAAAGATATGCACATTGAGTAACTCTGTCTTTCACTTCATGAGTGGCCTCATACAGGCTCTGCGCAGACACACACAAACACACTGAGCTAGATGTTACGCTGTCTGCCCACCGTGGAACAGCGAACATCTTCATTTCCCCGTTGTGATTCCCCCGTGTTGTAATCCTGCCCGTGGGCTATACGGCTGCTGCCTTCCCTTTTCTATTCATTATTACCATCAGCCTGGATTCTCTAGTCTCTCTGTTTTCCCTTTAATGAGCCACAGTTTGCTGCTGACCTGGAAGAAAGATGGACTCATTTAAAACATAGAGCTGGGAGTGTCTAAAGAGCACCTTATTGTGTTACACATACTGCACACCTTCAGTTACCCTATTAATTTTTAGATATCTGACCCACATGGTGAAAAAATGTTTTTAACCAACAGCAGGAACCCTTGTTACCATCAAGGCGCTAAAAAAAAACAAGAGATGTTCTCAGAGGGAAGTAGACTGATGTTCTGAGGATACATCTTTGTGCTTTCTGCATCATTAAGAGCTGACAGTAATGAAAAAGAAAATTAGGTTCCAGGTTGAACATGAAGTAGGGCAGCAACAAAGTGCCAATAAGTGTTTATTTCCATCTGGAAAAACCAACCACGACTGATATAAAAAAGAAGGAATTTGATTATTCCAGATAGGTTGGATTGGATCCTCTGGTGATTAGCTTCACTGAGGACTAGCTTGTGGGCATCTTCTTGGTGAATTTTTGCCAATTTTCCTAATTCTCCCTCACTCCTTCTTAATCCAAAAAAAGGGCCAAAGAAGTGGAGAATGACTGGAGCTGGGATGGGTGGGTGAGAACTGGAGTCTGTCACTCAAAGCAGCTTGGACTCCAATTATGCATAAATGTAATCCTTAATGTAGAGACTTAACTGAAAATGTTGGATACATTTAGAGTAGACATTTGTGGTGACTGGTGACATAAGTGGTCAGTTTGAGAATTGCGAGTTTTTGATACTTGAGGAATTTGGACATCATCCAATTGAACTCAACTGTTTTACTCAAGTTAAAGTTAGTTTACTTAGGATGGATCAACCTAGACTGATCATCAAACATTTGACAGGTCTGTACCAACACTTAATATTCAAAAATATGTAAGATTTCTTGCATTAGTTAAGTTAAGTTAAGTTTGGCATGCTAATAATAAGCTACATTAAGCAGAAGAAACCTGAAGCAGTACTTCAGATAAAAAGTCAGGGTACAACAAGGAAAGTGGGAGACGCGTCATACATTGTTAAAAGACATTTATAAGAGTATATGGTATTAAAAACTGTTCCTCACATTAATAATTGGGAATTATTCAAAGCCTTATAATACTGAGATACAGTATGTCTGACAAGAAAACAATCCAATACAAAGTATTGTTATTGTATATGGAGGGTATATGAACACAACCTCTCACATCTCAGTTAATTTACTGGTGGTGATTTATAATAAGCACGCCTGCATTCCCACTTTTGCTTTCATCTAACCTCAGCCGACCCTCATTTGTCATAATTACAACATGCACGATCAATAAGCTGCATTAATGATCTTGCACTTTCACTGACTTATCTTTGATTACTGACTGAATCACCTTTATCTCTAACTGCAATCAATTGCAAAACAAAAGGTTTAAATCTAATTTCCCCACTAATTCTTAAGTTGAACACATGTAACACATTAAGAGAGAATAATTTGAGCTGATTGTTGAATGTATTTATCTCCTTGGTTGCTCTGCTCTCATCAGCATTCAGTTCAATGCGGCCACCGTAACTAAACTCTGATATATTGTATTATTGAAGAACAGAGGAGCAGTGAAAGACTCATAAAATCTGCAGGCGATGGTAGCACAGACAGATTTCTCATAATGGTAATTATAGATTTGGCAGCATTGAAATACAGTACAGTACGTGCCCCAATTATTAACACTGGCCATCCAACAGTCAAGTCAAATCCAGGCCTCCAGTGCCACTGCTGTAATAAGTTTTAATCTGTTTTCATACACCAGTGGTGCAGCTAATGCTCGCACATGCCCCCGCTTTGTGCACCGTCCAAGGGAGAATATAAAGTAAGTGGCACATAAAATATAGACAGTGGAGACTGTAGCTCACCTGCAAGACTCAACTCTGGAACCATGCCCTCTAATGTGAAGACAAACTCTTCATCAAACTGCTGTTTGTTTAATCAACTCTTTATTTGCCCATTAGTCTGCAGCAGTGTCACATCAGTAAACAAGCTAGTCCATCAGACACAAAGGCACCATGTGGCACCGAAATGACACACTTGATTGCACTCATGTGATGCTCTGTCACTTTAAGAAGAATACTAAACATTTGGTGCTATGTAATGATTATAGTCTTTTACAAATATCATAAGCTTAACATGTTGTGGGCTCAATGAGGTCTGAAAACAACTGTAGTTCCTCTAATGTCCACTTGAGGTTCCAAAAGTGAGTCCCATAAATATGTAAACTCTAACCTTACAGCAAAAAAAGAAAAAAAAAAGAAAGAAAAAACCAACCTTGCACTAAGCATGGTTTAGTCTCTAGAGATAATTAAGGATTACTGTTATTAGTTATGCATCAGCGTGACTGTGGCTGCTTTGATTGACAGGTGCATGGATTTGGATTTCTGGGAAGAAGTAATGGATGCTTGTCAATCAGAATGCAGTTGTGTGAGAGGAGAGCAAAATGAGCGTTCTGAGAAATTCAGTATGGCAGAAAACCAAAAGTTTTATGGACAAAATGATTCAACTTCTCTCACAACTAACCACCAAACATAATTTTTCAAAATAAAGCCCCATGGCGATATGCAAGAAAGGGCAAGGCTTCAGCGCTCGATAAGGTGCTAAGCCACTCTGATGAAGAGTACAAATGAATATCACACCCACATCAGAGCGGCCACACATCCTGAGGTGAACTCACTTTGCCATAGCACTATTTGCCATTTCTGCCAGTTCACCCCTGGGAAATTAGAGACCACGCTGTTACACAGAAAGAACTCATTCTTCACTTCCACTCATGTAACACATGTAAACTCGTATAGTCTTACTACAACATAAAGTCTGTGGAGGTTATAGGAAGATCGCTGTTTTACATAATCATTTCTGGCAGAAACAAAAATGCTAAAATGAGACACTACGTTTAATCGGATCTTCCTGTGGACAGAAAAAAATGTATAAATGAATATCTTGAATCTGATGTGTGTGATTCAAACATATGAGGGAGGTTTAATATTCTTACAGCTGTTGCTGTGGTCATCCACCAGTATGATCTCTTTGAGCAGGTGGGACGGAGTCCTCTGGATGGCCGTGTGGACGGAGCGCAACAGTACAGACAAGGCCTCGTTGACGAAGATGAAGATGACGCTGAGCTGAGGAAGGTCGGACGAATAAGACATGTTTCTGCATCTGAGGGGGAAAAGAAAGAATACCAAAATGAATGAGATCATAGTGAATAATAAATATATAACAAAAACTGCCACAACACATCAGAGTGACTGACTGACCCGTCTGGTCGTAAGTCAGGAATCGGTCTGGTAAGGGAGATGCGGTCGCTAAGGTAACCGTTGTAGCCATAGTAACGGAACTTCTTGAGGGCGACCCTTCGACTCTCAGGCCCCAGATCGTGACCCCAGTGTTTAAATAGCGAGGAGGCGGGGTCAGAGGCCGAGTCCGATGAGGACGCTGTGTCTTCGTCTTTCTGTGGAGCATCTGTGGACAGAAAGGACACGTTGGTCAGAAAGAATATTTCCCTTTTTCCAAGAACTCATCTTTTTACAACGTCAACGAACGTCCTTCTGCTCACTTTCCCATGAAAAAAAAAACTACAACCGCACACTCAGCAGGTTGTGTGGATTTCAAGTGAAGCCTGTATGCTGACGGCTGGAGGAACAATTTGAGCAGCGCAGGGGAAAAGGAGGGAACACAAATGGGATTGGAAATAGGAAGGATTTGTATTGTCAGTACAAATAAGTCACTGTGGCAGACCATGCTGATCTGTTTGGTAGAGGTGGACACAAATCCACAAATATGCCCAATGTTAGCCTAATGTTTCTCTTTCTGAAATCAGCAATGCAGCTTATGTGCCACACATGAGTGCAACACAACAGATATACTATATATATGTAGTGTATTTTATAGCACAGAAATCACCCGAATAAATGATTAACTACATGAAAACAGGCATAAGATGTTCTACAGTTTGAGACAGTTTAATGTGAAGTAAGCTTGATGCAGGTTTTTCTCTCAGCGATCTGCAAGCTCAAAATCAGTGTTTGTTTTTGTAAGAAAATATACATAATAACAAATTCAGTGAATTAATTTTATTGTTCAAAAGCAAAACATCACGTTTCTGACAAGTTGTGGAAACACTGTCATTACTTCGGGCATCCGTGCAAAGGGATCTCCCATGACAGTCAGTGACAACTTCTCTAATGTACTATTGACGTTTGTACTCATTTTTAACAAGCCCACATGGTGCTAGCTGTCAGCTGGTAGCAGATTAAGATATTTACAAGATCCCATGGTGCAAAGTTTGGACTTTAAGGCAGGAGTAAAGGCTAGCAAGATGAGCTAACTTGACTCTAAAAGCTATTTTAAGACCCAAAGTAATGATTTTTTTTTAGCACATCGTCTTAACAATACAGCACTAATGGCACATGGATCATGTCACTCATGGGTTTCCTTGAGCGATAGGAAGGCACAAGTCAAGCTTTCACGTAGTTTTGTACCATGTTGTAAATACAGGCGACTTTAAACTCAACAAAGTTTATATGACTTTGGTAGAAAACAGAGGCCTTTCTCAGCCCATCAATACCTCCTGTAGAACATCCTTTTTCATAATAAATCATTCCATTTGACAACTGTCAATAAAGACCAAGAAAAAAGCTTTCACTTTAAGTCCGTTACTCAGACCACTCAAACGCCTCTTTTCTTTTCTTCTGGCCTGCTGAACGACTGAAGTGCCTCATTTCCTTCTAGAGCTTTTTATTAGTCTGAAGAGCTGTACTTTCCTATTGGTAATAACACACTTAATGCTCTCGTGGGTGAAATGCCATTTTCCCCTCGATTCCCTCACAGCCTCATAATAAGCACCCTGAAAGCTCTGCAAATGATTCTCTGTCCCATTTTTCTTGGCTATGTATTTTTCATCGAGTCACCTAAAGTTTTGCAGAGTCTCCTTTTTTTTTTTTTTAGTTGACATCAGCCATTTACATTCATGGATGCTTTTAGTTAATGGACAGTGCATTTTTTTTTAGCAGCAGAGCCAAAAATACTTCCCAGACTGCACCTGTGTGGGGTTCTTGATGTTCACTTTGAGAGCAGACAAGTAGGGTGTGTCGTGTTTTGTCCTGTTCCGTGTCCGACAAACATCATTATTAATTTAGGAGGACCAAAACATCCCTTTACTTCACAGCTGGAGGGTGGTGGGTGGAGAGGAGGTGTGTGTGTATGTGTTGTTGTTTATCCCTCTTTGTGAGAACCACTTTGGGTGTTAGATCAATGAAGTGAGGACATCTCAGCTAGTCCTCACTTTAGGGTTTAGGCTTAGGTTAGAGTAAGGGGGAAAGGAATGCATTAGAGTGAGTGAATGTACTCACCAAGACAGCTGTACAAGATGTGTTTGTTAGGTTAACTGGGGACTCTAAATTAAGCTGTAACTGTTAATGTAAGTGTTACTGATGTGTGTGTCTTGACCTGTCCAGGGTGTACTCTGCCTCTCCCACACTGACAGCTGCCTGTGTGGGATTTTTAACCCCTCACTCACTGGTTGCTAGATTTAGGGTTTTTAATCATAAGTGTCACCCTACAGGGCTTAAGTAAAAAAAAAACTTGCAGTTCCTCAAACAGCCACTTGAGGCTGATTCCAAATGTGAGTCAATGCTCCCAGACCTCCCTGTTTTACTGCATAATTCTTTTCAGCCTGGATAATTTCTTCTTTCTCTGACTAACCGTAGATGTTTGAATATTTTATCTAAGTTCTTGTTTAAAAGCTATCAGGTAGAGAAGCTGACAGCAGCAGTCTTTGCAATCATTGTTTCATCCCCCCTTTTTCTTCAATTACTGCAAGAAAAACCTTGTTGTTTCCAGATAATGAGTATCTGTTATCATTTATCTCCTCGTACAACTTAAGGTGTTGAACTTAATAATGTGTGATTCTCTCAGTTAACCAGACAACCATAACTACAGATAGGCACCATTATTACAGGCTTTATTTGAGCTGCTGCTGGCTGAAGCAGACAGAAGGGACTGTTGACTTCTCATCTTTGGCTCTTTAAATCGATACTGTCAGATATAATGATGTACAGTTCAGTTATGGACTCTCCTACAAATATTGATTGAGGACTATAGAGGCAAAAACTGTGGTTCTGGGGCCCAATGAAGGTCTAAGAATCGACTTTCACCAGCTTAGATACAACACAAGCATGATGCCTGTTCACTTTAAGTGGTGTCAATGGCAATTTGCATTCTTGTTCACAGTTGGAAATACTATTAGAATCTGTTTCCACATCTTTATTTTACAATAGGAGACACAATTAAAAATAGGGCTCATTTTCTGCTGCAGCTCTGTGGTTTTATATTTTATTGACCTGCAGTTTTTCTTCTTTTTACTATAACCGAACCAGAAAAGCTGGTAGAACACGGACATGGGTGTCAGAGGTCAGCAAAGGAACGTGCTGCCAGCAGGCGGGACTGCAGCGTGGCAGCGTAAACAGTAGAACTTTGTCCTGTGATACCCTTTTTGTGGATAGAAAATTGGCTCCATATCAATGTCTGCTCAGCTGTAGCCACACAATGCACAAATACAGAATGCGTCACAGTGAGAGAGGGGGTGATCAAATTTTGGAAGAAAAATCCTCAAAACAAAAAGAACATATACAATATTATTTTCTCTCGGATAAAATGAAAGAACGGAAAAACTGTAAGAGCTGAATAAAAGTAAGCCTAAGGGTGAAGGGGAATGACAAAATAACAATGGTGACAGGATGCTGAGTGTGGTACAAGGGAGTGATGAAGAGGAGGAGTGGCAGACGGAGTGATGAGGAGAACCAGAGAATAAAGAGGCTGTGACAGAAGGTATTCATTCCCAGGTATCTGTAAACTAGGCGACCCTGAGCTCCGTCACATCAGCTTGCAGTGACACGCTCTTTTATTAGCTCAGACACCAGGACAGTTCCATGTCCACACACACACACACACATACAGACCTGAAGGCATCAGGCCCAGACTCCCCACAACCTAATGGATTAGAAATGGGCCGCTCCACTGGGTGACAAAATGGCTCACCTTGTCCTCCACTCACTTTATGCAGAATTGGCATGCTACTGGCTCAGCAGGCTGCGTGCTGCACACTGTGGACCAACCGCCAACAACACACAACAAGAAAGCCAAGATGTGGATCAATCAGGACTGAGATCATGACTATTTCCGATTTATAGATTTATCTTACAAAACATAATCAATCATATAAAAACAAACAGCATGCTGTTTTGGCAACAGTACCAAATCTGTAACCTTCAATAGCGTTTGTTAAACGTGCTGGTCCATTAGCTGCTGGCTTACCAGCCGAGCTGTCAGTCTCGTTTTGATTGACAGGCAGCTAGTCGATGTGTGGCAGAGATGAGTTTGATGACATGATTTTCAGTAGGGGGAGAAAAAAAAGGGTAAGCAAAATAAATGTAAAATTGAAACTGAACTGCGGGACAAATCCAGGATAATCAAAGTGCCGCACAGTCTCTGGGTTCATGTTGTATTTTTCAGGCAGATCCGCTCTAAACAAAGTCCTTTAACTGTCAATCTCACAACGGAACGCTGACTCGCAGGCCATCTCCGCTGGATAGTGTCGCATAATACAGAACTACAATAAAAACAGTCATCAACAAAGTGATGAAGATGTCTTTTGAGGACAATGCCGCTATTATTAACATGCAAGCGCGGAGTCATTGGCGTGGAGTGGAACTGCCGGAGGGTTGTGCCGATGATTCAGCTCTGGATCCTGTTTAGGGAGTAATATTTCCTGATTTGCTGTCTGCCAGGCGGCGTTACACATGCTTCCAGCGTCGACTTATTCTTCTGAGGAACCTTTTCACCTTTTTTGTAATGAAGCTGGCCTCAAGTCAGCTACTTTGAGAAAAACATGATGCTCACATTGGAGCGCATCCGTTCAAGAGAAACTGAATGTTGTGGCAGTCAGGAAGTGAGATCACATCCTTTTGCTTAATGGACTGACTGAGAGTGGATGTTTACAGATATCAGCCATCGAGTGTTTGTGTCGCCACATTAAATTGCAAGCTAGATTTGTTTATTCTGCTCCATTGATTTACATGTGGGATGTAAGGATGCAGCTTAAACTGATCAGGACCACATTAACATGTGGCCAATTTGCAAAACACTACGTGTAGATGTAAAAACACTTAATTAGACCTCCGCACATCCTCCGCGCACTTTCAAGTTGCTCATCAGCTGCGCATTCAAAGACCGCCGCTATGTGAGGAACCTATCCCAGCAGGCTTTGCACTTGTAACACAAACACACACCCACTCACACCCGAGGATTTGAAAGAATTTGTTTTTCGTGGAAAGAATCTCATTTGCTCTGCAAGCCCCGCAACATTATCTCCCTCCGAAAGCTTTTTTGTGTTCCAATATTTAAAGAGGCATGAGGGAAAACACAGGCAATTCATTTGCCTTTTGTACTAACTCCGAGCTCTTCCAAATCACACGACGGCTTTCTTTTCATACCACAGCGAACGATGACTCACAAAAAGCGCCTTTTCAATTGTTTAAAAGTGTTGCCATGAGCGAGCTCGCACAAGAGTCATTTTGCAAAAAAAAAAAAAAAAAAAAATGCAGTGCTGCTCTCATCTGGGATAAAAAGTGAGCCCATCTTCACATGCCTGAATTAAAGGGCAACTATGTGCTGCTTATTGTGACACATTCTCAGAAAGAGTATGAGATGTGTGATAGACAGAAAAAGAGAAGGATGGGAGGGTGGGGGCCTTGTGCGAAAAGTTCACGCATGATTAATTTAATCAAGCAGTGAGCAGATGGTGATCTCTGCCTCCCTCCTATCTCCTCAGGTATGAATAATGTGTTTAATGAATCACACCTGGATGAGTCAAATCTGTACTTACAGTGTAACCACCAGAGATGTGCAGGTAAAAAAAAACAGACCTGACACGAATCAGTAATTTTAAGAAATGCAACCGATGGGTTAATCTACCTGTTTAGAGCCTGGCTTTTTAGCATTCAGACGTATGTGTCAGTTATGGAAATGTTGGCTCCTTGAGCGCGACAGGGAGCGGCGCTGCTGCAGGAGAGAGTCAGAAAACAGTGAGATGAAGAGAGAGGAGCGCCTTCTGTTCTCATACACACACATGCAGGATTTTAGGAAAGATTTTTCAAAATAACTTTCTTTCCTCAAAAAAAAAAAAAAAAGATGAAAAGATCAATCACAACCTGGAAGCTGGAGTTGTGTTATTATAACACCACAATACAACCGCTAATAACCAAACCACATCTCAGGCAAGCTTACTTCAACTTTTCACTCTGTTGCCTTAAGATTCAAACCTTTTCCTGCAGTCATGATGCAGTCAAATCACACACACACACACACACACACACACACA
>JAVQJX010051076.1:0-10188 GCA_036025115.1 Ambassis agassizii
AACCTTAACATAAGTGAGCCAAAATAAAGGTGCTAACGGCTAAATATGGTGTCTTTACTTTAACAGCTGAGAGTCACATTTTGTAGTTGTTTGTACAGTGTAAAAAAAGTTATTATAAGTGTACATATACAGTGGTTTTGATCACAACGTGGTGTATAAGTAGTCTGCAGTAGCTGACTCATATGGACAAAATACCTTCAGATTTAGGAACAGGAGTGTCTGTCCACTGGTGTCCACTAGCTGCGTGTGTGTGTGTGTGCAGATCCCTTCCTCTCTCCTCTCCCTGCCTGCCTCCAGCTGCTGAGTGCTGCAGTCAGCCTGCCCTGTCTGCCTCAGAGCCTGCTGGGAGTAAGGGGGGGGGGAGAGAAACCGTCGAGGGAGAAAGAGCAAAAGCAGAGAGGGGGGGAAGTGTGTGTGTGTGTAAGGATACCACTACGAAAAAAAAACCCGCACACACTCACGCTTCGAGTCGACTTTCAATCCCGTCGGAGCGTTTATTGGCAGCACTTGTGTGAAAACCACTGAGATCCTGAAACTTGCGTGATTGTTTTTTTTCTTCTTCTTCTTCTGTGGTGGCAGCAGCAGCAGCAGCAGCAGCAGCAGACTGCTCCGGTAGTTAAAGGAGGATTCATTGGTTTGGAGAAGGATTGCGCATTGGACCTGTTGTGTATGTTTATAACGTTTATCCAGAGTGAAGAGGAACAATGAAGTACTAAGCGTTTTTTTCCCTTCTTGTCGCACAGTTAAATCGTTTTTTGTCGCGCTCCCCCTCTCTTTTCCTCACGCGTTCATTTTTCCACGTCCCGTGTGGGATGCGTCGCCTTCTGTAGGGGGACCAGCTTGTTGACATACAGTTTTCTTAAGAAGTTTACAACAAGCTTTGGGCGCGAAGACGGAAAATGTCCACGCCGAGGTTCAAAAAGGATAAAGAAATCATCGCGGAGTATGAGAGTCAAGTCAAAGGTAAGGAGGGGGGCATGAGTCATAGATTGAAAAAAAAGTTAAATATATCCTCCTGCAGGCATTTATTGCTGCAAAGTAACAGTATCACTGTTTTCAGTAGAATTACTCACAGGCCTCCTGTAGTTGAATCCGAGTAGCATTACAATAGGATGGACGTAATTAGCAATAGCTTAGAAGGAGCTTTCAGTTTGGTTTTCCACGTGAAAGCCAATGAAAGTGTTCAGCACTATCAAATAATGATGTGTGTGTGTGTGGCCTTAATGGTGTATTTTATTATGCTAACAACCTGTTACTTTACCCACTATCACACAGTTGATGTGAGTATTGTTCCCACATCATTACTGCAGGATAACGCAAGTACCAAAAAGTCCACACGTGTATTAAGATTCAGTGTCTTGCTCAGGGGTACTAAAGAAGAACCTGTTGCATACACTGTTCTGTGTTCTCGCCTCATGCCTCAAAAGCATAAAAGTGCTACGTGGGTTGATTTAGTTGGAGAGGTGTGCAGCACACACCGTTATGATGCCACCCTTAATTCATCCTGTTTCCTTCTAGTGTCCTCCTCATGCATGCAGAGCAGAGGTGCTTTATTCCCAGACAGACTGACACAGGAAGAAGCTGCTCTGCAGTAACCATGGGGATTTGGGCCCCAGTCAAACAGCTCTGTTCTTTAGTGCTGAAATACCACCTATTCACGTCCCTGTATCCAACCTTAAATCTTGAGAAAGGAGGGTTAGCAGAGGTCGGTGTGTGTGTGTGTGTGTGTGTGTGTGTGTGTGTGTGTGTGTGTGGGGGTTTAATAGATGGGGGTGGTGGGAAAGAGGAGGTCAGTGCTGTTAGAGGAGTTACTACATGTGGCTGAGCACAAGCTCTCATTTACAAAGAATGTTTCAGGAGCCTTTTCTTTTTCACTGTGATGGTGACTAAGGGCTTTTGGCCCTTTAATAGAGGATGATGCACAGTCATAAGGGGATGCTGAACAAGACATGACGAAGCTTCCCATTTGTCATGCAGAAACCATCGGGATAATAACAGCAACCTGATGCTCCTGAGAATAGCTGTTGCTTGGTAGGAGCGCGGGAGTCGCAGTAAATCAAATGTCCAGGTGTGTTGAAGATGCAGAATTCAATTGTGAGGCGTAGCTTGCAACGCATTGTAAAAACTACTATCACGTGGACTGCAGATAATGATTTTTTTAACATTGTAAATAACTTTTTCAGAGTATGTGTTGTAAAATATAGCTTCCCCAATCTGATTAGTCTTAACTTTTTTGTGTTAATGCTTGTTGTCAAGCAAAACAATGAAAATCATTAGTAGGTCAGATGGCACTCGGTTTATTTTGGAAAACTAGCAGCCAGGCTTGTTTAGACATGAGTAATTAGCACAGGAAGAAAATGCTTAGTAATGTTTACTAGTGTGCATTCAGCTTACATTTTTCAGTAGTAAAGCCTTTTTTTATGAGTTTGCAGTGATAACGAGGTGGATCACATCTGCAGTGGACCTGTGACAGCCAGGGGCAGATTCTGTTGAGCAGACATTGATTACTCAAGAAGCAGAACAACAAGCAGCCCAGAAAACAGCTGGGGCTGACGTTTGATCTTTTCAACAGACATCCTCACTGTTTCACAGCTTTGTCTAATTTTCACAATATTTTCACAAATGTCTGGCAGACAGTTTGACTTCTATCTTACATAACCACACTGATCTGTAGGCTGAAGCCCCCCCGACTCCTAATCCTCAGATTTTGACAAGAGACATGTGCACCCTCATCGTCTGCCATCATCCACCAGCTATGCATATTTACACCACCAATTCATTTTTTTTTTTCCTGAGGATCATCCTTGTTTATATCCGCACGCCTATGACAGTAACTGTGTGTAGTGTGGGATTGGTATTTGAGTCAGTAGATGTGAGGTATTTAACGTAGTTTTTATATGGTGACTGTCTGAAAGCCTTCCTGTGATGGCTGACACGACTGTTCTCAGGCCCGGATTGTCATTCAGCTGACATTCACTTCTTAAGTACCCTCCAACAGGCTTTTTTTTGCCTCCCACAGAAGAGATGAAAATGGGTGTCATTTTGGCAATTGGAGGAAATGATCCTGTTATTGAAAAAACTCTGTAGCACAGGGATTTAATTTTTACTAATGGCTTTGAATTGGCATCTACATCAAGACTTGGCTTGTTTTGGAAAAACAAAAACATTAAGAAGATTGGGTTAAGACAGTGGAATTTGTTTGTGCTTCATAGTGCACATCAGGTTGTGGGTATGTTGGCATTCTTTGTGTGCTTCTCTCCCTGGTGGAACAAGGCAAAAGCAGCACTGCCACACTTTTTTGTGGTGCTGGTTTGCTGTTAGACCGTGGCTTGCTGTTAGTGGCCTGAGGTGGTTGTGAGTATGATGGCAGGACCCCTTGAGCCCTTGACAGGGGTCCTCTCCTGGATCATCATAAAGGCTACCCCCTTTGACCTGCCTTTATTGCTGTTTGAAATCAGAGCCCTGCCTCTGCATACTCAAAGAGAGCGCTCCAATCTGTGTTCGTACACATGGGAATTAAAGGCAGGAAACTGCTCTGAGGGGGTATATGGACTTGATTATCTTTCAAATGAACAGAATAGGCCTGTTGGTTAAAAAGTCTCTTTTTTTCCATCACTCATCGTTAACCAGTTGTATGGCACAGTACGCACATGTACGTTGGTCAATGACCAGATGTTGCACATATGTGAAATCAATGGATCCCATGACAAAACTGTAACTTTAAGTCTGTCATGGTTTTAGTGAAATAAATCCAGTCTGTCACCAGACTTCAGCTGGTGATGGAGTGGAGAGTGTGGTCTGGGTTAAGGCTGTCTTTTCTTTATTTAATGTCTTAAGGCTCATATTACTTGAACAAAAAAAATGCATTATAAACACAGGAAAAGCTTTATATATGTCCCTGACATTTTACATACAAATAATAAATAAAGTAGAATGTCACAAAGAGCCAGTAGACATCCCTTTGTTTTCTTGCATCTCTTTATTTTGAATGTTCAGTCGCTGCCAGCCCAGGCCCATCCCCTTCATTCATCCATATTGGTGTGGTGGTCCTCAGCGTCTCCATTTGCCTTTCAAATCTCTTGACTCATTGACAGCCATAAAGAAAAGAAACACTTTACAGCCTGGGCTAGCTGGTTTCCAATGATAGAAGATTTAAATTGAAATAATTGCACCATTTTTATGTCTACAGACCATTGTATATATTGTATTAAATGATGCTTTGCATTGTCTGAAGAGACTTAAAAATTGAAATGAAAATCAGCACAGCTGTCAAACTCCTGTGGTACCTCTGCCTTCTTGTTCTGTAAATATTGTCATTTGTGAGTGAGTGGATCTTAAACCAGCTGTCAGTAAACCCTGACCTTTGTGTGATGGTCAAATTTTGCCCCATTAACACCATGCCAGAGTTATGTGATGAAGTCCTCCTCTGTGTGTATTGACTGTATTTTACTTGAACATCTTGCTACTTCTGCCTTTCTCTCCCCCCCTCGCGTGAACATAAAGCAAACTTGCACATTTCCTGCAATAGTTGAGTTGTAGCTAATACTCTTCGGTGGACACCCTTGAATCTGTGATGCTCCATCTTCTCCAAGGTGTTGTTGGAGGTTAGAGGTTGAAAAACTAATGGAATTCTAACACCTCCTGGAGTACTTCTCCACAGCATCACACATCCATTCACACACTTACCATCTGTTTTTACTGCCCCTCCTGCTAGATAACTGTGTGGGTCTGATGTGTGTTTCCACGCAGCGGTATGGATCTTGGGTGTGGCGTTTGTGCATGAGCGTGTGCGTTTGCAATGGTGAATTGTTATTGACGGCACCATCTGTGGCCACTCACCCTTTTTGTAGTTTTAATAAACTCTGCTGAGCTCAAGTAAGGCTTCACAATCCCTGCTGTGCTTTTCATTGTAGCCACAAAGGCCACTGGGATGTTACTGCAACCCCCGACCCCTATCCATGTCCCCATGTCGTCCCCCAAAAAAACAACCAAACAGGCTGGCATTCATGTAGTGCTGTTTCAGTCGATGGCAACACAAGTAGCTCAGTGTATTGTCTGCAGTTGTTCCAAACACTTAATTCAATTTCTTTCCAGAAAGGATCAAATCCAACCCACAACAGTGTGACCCCGGCTGAGGCTGACTCATTTTTTTTTTGCGGTGCATGCCATGTTGTGCTGCTAGTTTGTGCCTCACATGGAGAAGAAACCCTATGAGTGCCTGTTAATGAGCTGGATGAGATTCAGTGTGCTGCATTAGCAAATAGAAGGTACAGGGTGTAAATGGAATTGGACCATAGAGAAACTAAAAAGGGAATTTAAACTGAGGGGGAGAAAGTGTAATAAAAGGGAAAGTTGAAGGGGGATTTGGAGAGATTTTGGCTACTTTCGGAATAACTTTCATTCATTATTGAACTTTTGAAACACCGCCGAGGCCCGGCAGATGGACAGACAGGAAGGCAGACAGACACAGTTTGACCATCGGCCCAGGCTGCTGCCTGCCACCCAGTAGGGTTGGATTAGGTGGAAAAAGACTTGGGGGATGGGGAGGATGGTACGAGGTCAGTGCAGGAATAAGTAAAGGCGGAGGTCATAAGCTCTGACTTGGTTGAGTTGTTCTAATCTGCGTCTGCGTGTGTGTTCGGCCGATTCATCTGCCGGATGTAAGCCGTTTATGTGGTTAGTGTTGGCGAAAGCTTTTTAAGACAAGTGTAAACATTGTATAAGTTAAATCTCTTGCTGGTTCTTGTTTCCTGAATTCACTTAAACAATGTGACATCTGCCACTTTGGCCTCCTCTTGTCTGCCACAAAGGTTGGACTAACAGCCACAATCAAGTATGATAAGCTCTGTGCTGTGGTTGAGATCCTGGTTACATTTGCTTTTGGGTTTAGGGTGTTATATTGTTGGGTGCAGTGTATTCCTCTTATCAGAACGAGAAATTAAAAACTTCCCTTTTGTCCCACCCTTTGCCTATATTCAAGCTTTTGTGTAATATTTTGACTTCATTAGAGCACTGAGACATAAACAAGCCAAGGCCACATATGATAAGGAACACTTCATTTAAAAAAGATGTTAAAAACTATCTGATCCTGAGCCCTTACTTGTGCCTCCACTATAGGTTTGTACTCCTGATTGCATTTAGCTGGCAGCCTTCCCAGCTTTCCGGAAATAATTCAAAACAATCAAACATTTGGCAGCAATGACAAATAATATTTTTCTGGCAGGTCGAGCCTTGTCTGTGTTCGTCAAATGGGTAGCCATAATTCCTGCACCTGTCAAAGACAAGCCAATTACATTAGTGAGTTGCTGTATTGAAAAAATGTTCCTACTGTGAATATAGTCAGTATGAAAGTGGCTCCTGCAGTATGTTTACAGTGTTAGTATCTCATGTAATATGAGACTTTGCCTCCCCTGAATTTGTCTTGTCCGACACACCCAGTGTTTTGCATTTAGCCAGCAAAACTGCATCAAATATTTTGAAACACGGCTATATGGATATGTGTGTTCCTTTACACCACATGTAAAGTTTTACACATCTCTCCAAAACAATTCTTCCCTCCACCCACTGTCGTAAACTCTCTTTCCCCTCCACCCATAACACTGATGAACAGAAGTTTAATTTACTGATTCTGCGAGTCCTCCTTGTCCCCTCCCCCATGTTCTTTTCTTCTACCTTGACCTCACGACCTGAGGGAAGCAGGCATTGTCCCTGTTGCCCTCCTTATCAATAGCCAAAGACCACCCCATGAGGCCTGGCTGTCCATATTGGGAATCTGCCCTGAGGAGAAATTTGAGGGATGTATTAGTGTTATAAAAAGAAGCGGTCAATAAAATATCAACTGAAGGCCTCACCTCCATTGTATCTGTACGTCTGATTGATTGTATCTAAAAGTCAAGAAGCCACCACTGTGTTTGATTTGAAAATATAATCGAGTCTTGCTGCTTGCTGATATTCCAAGATGTCTGTGCCGTTTCATGTGGTCACCCGTCACACAGTGCAGTTTTTAGTAGCACAGAGAAGACTAGACAGAGTTTCCCATGGTCTCAGCTCTCAGTTACCAGTCTCACAATAAAGGCTCATTGTGGGTCTGCAGCAGGAGTAGGCCCGAGCCGACTGTAGAGCGGCCATTGCTGATGTGTGAGTAGCCTCAGGCAGGTCTGGTGAGCTGTAGTCTGAACTCTCCCTCCACCCTTCCCTGAGATGGAAACTGGACCCATTGCTCTGATCAAGCCACAGATATGTGGGATGCTCAGATTTTTTTTAAGAGCACGTACAGATAAAAGTTTGCCATGTTTTACTTTCACTACTGCCAATATGATTGTTGTTGATCATTATTAACAGATAATGTTGAAAATTTAAGGCTATAGATGAATTTCTATGTTTTTATCTCTCTTTTATCATTTTCCTTTAACACTGGTCAGCTGTTTCCATAAATAATACAGTTATTGTCATGTGGCCTCATGTCATGTGGACATAATGCAATAGATGAAATATTTCTTTGTAACATTTCCTCCTGCCTGTGGTTTACAGTCAGATGAAATAAACGAATCTGCCTGAGTCATCATCTATTTGTAGCACACTTAGACATTCACCCACACAGCGGACTGCTATAATTAATACAGAGAAGTGGATAATTAAAATGTTAGGAACTTGAGACTTATTTTGTACTGAGTTTCTGTTTCTCTTGCCCTTTGTCCCTACTTTGACCCTCTTATGGCGGCTCTCTGTCCATGACAACTTGACCCTCTGGTCGACCTCCGTCAGTGACCTTTGACCTCTGACCTGAATTCTCAAGTCTTAGTTTTACCAGTTGGATGTTTGTACTGTACCTGTTGGATGGACATGGGAGTGGCGAGTGTTCAGCATCCTTAAGACCCTGTCCACATGCAGACCAAACACTGGACAACCCAGAATACACTGAAGATGTAGAAAAGCTGTGTGATAAGGTCCACCCTGTGCATGTATGGTTTTGTCTTTAAACAAATGTGGTAAGAAAATGTTTTATATGCAAAGCCAATAGAGCAAACTGTACTCTTTAGACGCCAATCTGCTTTGCATACTGAAACGTCCGGTGTAAATCTAATTTTTAGTTAGCATTTCCAATTGTTTTTTCCATGAGAGCACAATTTAACTGCAGGTAAGTACTACAGTTATTGGATGGGAAATTGCCTTGTCATTTCTTTTTCTGGTGAATTTTAGGTTAGGTTGAAGTGGAGAACATTGCTGTCTGCAAGAAGTCCCTGCAGACTCCTGACAGCCTATTTTATTATAGTTTAACAGGAGTGCATGAGCTGCACAGCAAAGTTAGTTTTTTAGATCCGACCGGTCTGGAAATGGAACATGCAGTCCTGATCTGCCCCATTTCTCATATCCCCCAAGTCTATCTGACACACATGGAAAAAAAAAACACAGAGGACACTTGAAATCTCTTCCTTAATTATAGATTGTAATCAGCCTCTAGAGCTGGATGACAGAAAATGCTGAAGCAACATAATAGCAGGGGAGTATGCCTGTTTAAAGAAATTCAGAAATGTCAGCATGTGTGTGTGTTTATTTTGTCTGAATACACTGTGTCAGTCAGCTGTGAAGTGTGGATGCAGACACTCTCTGTATATGCCTCATATATCTTACTTTTTAATCAGGCTGTGTGGAGGAAGCTCCCTTCTCCCCTGGAGTCCTGTGATTTGTCCTTGTTAATGGTGTGTCAGGGGGCTTGATGCATGGTAACCTGGCTGGGCGTGTGGCACATGCACATCTGAGCTGTGGTCTCTCACAGGCGAAAAGGGTGGCCTCCATCTCCTCTCTCAGTGGGAGACAGAAAAGAGAAAGTCCCAGTCTTGCTGGCTTTAGTGTTGGAAAACAAAGAGCAGTGAAAGCTGATCTGTCTGTTCTTTTCTCCTTCCTCGCCTCTTTGTCTTTTGCTCTGCCACTCTGAGCAGCTGCCCTAAGGTTGGTCACATTCTCTCAGTCGTCCCCTCTCAGCTCTCATGTGTTAATCCTATATAGCATTGGGTGGATCCTGCCGGGATTGCCTCCTGCGGACATTAATGGCATCAGATTTCACCTGTCCGGTCTTGTCAAGTTTGTGTTCTCGCAGGGATTATGACAAAGGTTTATAATGAGATATTCTGAAGAGCATTTTTTAAGTAAAAGATGTGTCACCTCAGAGCCTGAGATCCAGACTGAGCGCCTGTTCTCAGAGTCCGCCTCTAGTACTTAGAAAAGTAGGAGAGGATTGTCAGTTAAAGCCTCCCAGAGGGTAGGTTGGAGGAGATAACGATGCGTGACTCTCCGTCACTTCCTCCATATTGACTTCCACTATAATTATCTGGAAGTGAGGTCTTTGTAAAGCTCTTCATCGTGTAGGGCCTGATTACGTTAGCACGTCCTGGGCTCTGGTGCTCTGTGGGGTAGCGGTGGGGGTGGGTGGGGTCATTGTGGACTTCCTCATTCTTCACAGCTTGGCTTTCACCGCCAGATGCCTTGTGAGAAATCAAATCCCGCTGGCCGTGACTAGGGCTGTGACAAGAGGACTGATTGGGCCTCAGGCCTCTGTGTGGGAGCTCCCTGAAACCTGAGTGAGGAAAAGGGATTAAGATCATTTTTAAAGCAAAATAGGGTTCAGAGAAAAACATAAAATGATCAAACTACATACATTATCCACTTCAAGTTGAGCAAGTAACTGATATTATAAAGTGTGTGATCCTGTGTGTGAAATGTCAGGTTTGTTATCATTCAAAGTCATAATAGAAACTGCAAATCTATAACATCAAAACACTTGACTGAATATTAAACATTATATTCATTTATTCAGTATGATGATAAAAGAAACTTTTTCTAAGATTTTCTTGTCAAGTTGTGGAGTTGATCCAATGGTTTGGGAAGAGGAAGGTGAAATATTTTTCCGTGCCTCCCTTTAAACATCCAAACTTGCCTGCACTGCAGTGTGCTGTCACGATGGAGGCAGCCTCATTATTATGCCTTCTCTGTGCAGCTTTGGCCTTACAGATTTTGTTGCATCAGGCAGAGAGCGAAGAATTCAAATCCTTTAGTATTGCATTAAATTCCCCTCTTTCTTTTAAAGTTTGCTTTGAGCTGTCACTTCGGTTGGTTACAGCTCAAGAAACACAGAATCCATATTTTGCTTAATTCTGGGAATGTTTAAACATTGCATGATATTAAAAAGGT
>JAVQJX010051124.1:0-11372 GCA_036025115.1 Ambassis agassizii
ATGACTCAATCCTGTATATTTAACACTGAAATAATTACTTTTACTCCACACAAATATTATATTATTATAATTATATTATTATATCTGTATACACTTTATTGTTAATGTATACAACTCATGCTGGAGCAAGAAACAAAGTGGAGTCATTTTAACACCAAGTGAGCAGCATTTTTTTCCTAATTCTTAACCTATTTACAGTGCCCTACATGAAAGACATGGTTTGTAAAAGGGTCATGACAAAGACCAGTCTTATCTGATAGGGCGCTGATATGCATCAACTTTACTTCTTGCCTGCACATGCTTATGTAAATGTTGAGGCCTGCAGGACGTTCCCATTAGCTGAAAAGAGGAGGAGGTGAAGAGGTGAAATTTACGCTTTACTGCAATTTTTTTTTAAAACATTGTGCATCACCTGGAATACAAACAAAGGGTATACAGAGGATTAAAGACAGATGATTAGATAAGCAGAAATATGTACTAGAAACCAACCCAAAGTCAATGCGAGGCATACTGTTCTGTATTCTGACGTGTGCACTTATGCTGCTGACAAATATTTTAACAATCTTACTTAAACTACTTTGTATTTTGTGAATGTCACCTTATATTTTTAAAGACAATTGTGACAGAGCATAAATGGTGACTAATTATAACAGTATGCTGTATTGTGTCTACTGAACTTCACTACAACCTTCACTTTGACTTGGCAAGAAAAACAGAAAACACTAAAGCATAGACCATGAATTCTCGTAACTTAACCGACCGCACACTTCTAACTAAGGAACTAGCAAGATAAAGTCTGTTATCTGACTGAATCTGAACAGATGATGTCAGAACACCATCAGATCTAATGTTCATGTGAAAAGGGGGCTATAACAGGTTTGCAATTTGTTTTGGAGCCTCCATGGTTGGTGAGGTAGTAAGGTCATGAAGAAAAGGCTTCTGTAAAGCCTGCCAATGACAAAAAAGTGGACCTTTAAAGGAGGAGGGCCTTAAAGAGCCTGGAGCTGATACTGCCCTTTTTCAGGCTGAGAATATACTGAAGGGCTGTGTAATGGCCAGAGTGAGCCAAATAAGGTTTATTTTTAACTGTGATTCACGCAAATCTATTCTAGTGGGGCCCCAGAATAAAATATAGGGCTAGTGTTTAGAAGAATAGTTCCTTCTTAAATGACTTCACACTATATTAAATTCAGAGTTCTGCATTGAACAAAACATTTATTTGAGAAAAATATGCCCAGAAATACAGTGTAAATGTGGGAGTGTTGTAAATGTATATTCTAGTAGCAACTAACGGCTGTTTATTGTCTATTATTAGTTTTATTAGCACCTGTCCTCCTCTTAATGAAGGTACTAATGCAGTGTGTGTGGATGATCAGCAGTGTGTGCTGGTAGAGGTGTACACATGTTAAGTACCTCACAGATGTCCTTGAGGTGTTTGATGTAATGTCTCTCTGTGCTCATGATCTCGTTGATGACGTTAGCTCTCATCTGGTCTCGGTTTTGGAGGGGTGAGCCCAGACACAGGCAGTCATTGGTTGGATCCAGGTGCCCATTCTGCACCTCGCTTGTCCCCTCTGCCGGCTCGGCTCCTCCATCCTCCTGGTTCACCCACAGCTGAGGACATTTACACACAAACCCACACATAAAGCCACATGCGCTTGAATAAGGAATCTCCACTGTTACATATATAAATCTGGTGAAAAAGAAAATATTAGTAAACAGACTCACGTATAAACATTATTATTTTTATTATTAGGGATTAATATCACATAATCTTTACCTTTAAATGACCAGCAGTCACTCTTTAGTATGAACATGAATCCACACACATTCACACCACATACATGACCACGTATACCACACACATAAAGCTTCATTTAGAGAATCTCTGGTAGTGAGGACAGTGAAAAACATTTGTGGTCCAATATGTCAGAAAGGTGACAGACTTACTTCAAAACACTCCAGAGTATAAAGGGCCTGTTTCTGAGACTGAGGACATCTAATGCCCAACTTTGGCAATGTATGTGACTCAGAAAATCTCTCCCCCCCCCTAATCATATGCATGCATATACACTCACACACCATGTTGTCATTTCTTCCCACAAGCATGCACTCACACATTTGCGCACACAGATCCACACACATAGCGTATTCCACTCTCGCTCATAGAAAGGGCCAAGTTAGCGTGGTTTCAGATGCCCAGCAGCCAACACCTGATGACACACAGTTTGCCAAGAGAACATCAAAGAACCGACGGGTAGAATGCCAAACACAAGATGAGAAATGTAGCGCCACAGACAAGCAGAGTGACGGGTGGTAGGGCACTGACTGCAGACAAGAACTAGTAGCGCAGCATTAAGACTGAGAAACAGTCAGAGTCAATAGTCAACAGAGTGCTGAAGAAAATGATTCATATTTTAAGTATAAATAACAATGATTATCGAAAAGAATAATTATTCCAAAATCCATCTATTTCTACACGAATACATTTCTTGAATTTTTAGCATAGACCACTAAGAAGACAATTCACATTATCTTTACTTTTGACTCTCATCAGTTCTGCCTCTCTATCGACCCCGTTGAGGAATGATGTGATAACGTCATGGGTACGTTAATGTTTGGTAATGTTTGAAGGTACGTTGCGTGGACAGACTGGAGCGGGCGGGTGGGCGGGCAGGCTGGATGGGTAGATGAAAGCTGGGAAAACGCACCTTTGACGTGGTGTTTTGGAACCGTGGAGTTGCTATGGGGTTGATATAGAAAACCTGTTTTGTTTGGGGCTGAGGAGGGTGGGGTTCCACCTTGGAAAGAGAGAATGACAGAACAGAGAGATACTGTTTTTTGGTTGACAGTCAGTCAGCCTGTCTGCCCTGTCCTCTCAGGAGTGAATATGGAAGGGTGGACAGGTGGGGATGGCCATGAGTGGTGTCTGTGGAGGGGGGGGGAGGGGGGGGGGCAGAAAGAGGGAGAGGGGAGGGCTTGTTCTTCTGTGGGCAGATTCCACCTACAAGGATGCATGCATGTTTGAAGATATATAAAAGCACTCTACTATAAATAATTAAAAAAGTTCAACTGCCTGGATGGAAAATCTTAAAATGACATTTACATCTCCGCTCTCTATGAAGATGCAAATATTTTTCAATACAAATTTGTAATTATTGGACACAAGATGTCTATTATATGGATGAAAAATACTTTCTCATTGTCTGTGCAATGCAGATTTCAAACTGCCACATCAACTTTAAGAAAGTCGGGCTTCAAAAGTAATCGTTATTTCCTTTCAAAATGCTACACAGACATATGCCTCCAAGTTTTAGCAGGAATATGAAAAGCATGTTCTGGTCATAAACTCAGAATACACATAATTTAGCACAGTCAAATCCAACATCCAAAAAAGAGCATTCAAAAAAGATAGAAGAAAAAGAATTGTGGAATAACATTCAGAAGATGCCTCAGACTTTATGCTTTTGTACTGTTTTAAGATACGCATGCATGATATTATGTAATCACAGTGTAACATTAGGGTCGTGTGAATTTAATTGGACTTCAAGGATGGGAGTTGAAGGTGATGCCAAACTACAAAAAAGATACTCATCAGCATCTTAGTTTCATTGTCCCTGAACAACCCATAAAGGCACTTAGCTAGCTGTTCTGTGATCTCTAGAGTGTTATGCATTATTGTAAAAACAAGCAAGACCACATTAATATGTGTTTCCTGTGCACATGACAGCATAATTATGCATGTGTACCTTCCGGCATGAGATCTTCTTTTAGCTTTTGTGCATATGTTCATGTGGCTGCATTTCTGTTTGTGTGTGGGTGTCTGTTGTGTCTATGGTCGCTGGCCAGCCATGGCTGCAGCTAACTCACCCGTACAAAGCTGGCAGGGAACCATCCCTCCTCCTCATCAATTTGGCCCCACCACCAGTCCTTGTTGGAGGCGTCCAGCACCTTGATGACGTCACCGGCCTTAAAAGCCAACTCCCGATCTGCCATGGTCACATGGTCCCATACCGCCTCAGCATTGACGACTGAACCTCCACTTATCAACTACAGAAATTGGAGAAAGAGACATGGATGTATCTTATGTTTCATTAAACCCACTGCTGTGGAAACACCACAGAAACAGGAATGAACAATAGACACTGATCAATACAATACAGCCTGACACAATCTAAACCAATAAATCAAATTTGAAACTGATTGTAATACTGTTATATGGCTTGTTTTGATCTCAATTTGTGTGAATTTGTTTTAAAAAAACACTCCGATTACTAATGGATGCAAATACACACCCTCAAAGCCAGCGCCCACTGGCAGCTAAGGGATTGCATTGCAAATAGAACAACACAATAGCCAACACAGACCACAGTACAGCACAATCTAATACAACACAAAAAAAGAAGAGCCATTAGTGGAGAACCAACACAGCGTTTGGAGGCACAGCACCAGTCTCCACACAGGGACGATAATTGGCCCATTATGACATTAGAATAATTACATGTGTTAATGTAATATAAATGCTGAGGAGCAAACAAGTGTAAAGGGATAATCTGCCTTCCTTCATGCTGTCACCAGGGCTTGTTATTTTATCTGCAACAGACTTCCTGAAAACACACGAGGATGAGTAATCAAATATTTGTATTGATTTCAAAATCATGAATAAATAATGTAGACTCAAAGTAAATGTTAAATAAATAAATTACAGTATATGATGTGCCTCACAGTCGGGTGATCAGTATTCTTTAGAGGATTTGCAGAGGCTAAGGTTGTTCTCATTAAAGGACAAGAGACAGTAGACAATGTTCCTGAGACAGACCCGAGTCTGACATCATCAATCTACTGCTTTAACATCCATCACCCTGACTTAGCGTTGTTGACTTGAGAAATGCACACCCATGCATCCATGCATACAAGTACACGCTCAGCCTCGCTTTTAACTTTGTATGCATTAAATGTGTGTCTGCATATGTGGCACAGTTCCAACTGTTTGTTCCAATTGTTTTCTCCACAGTTGTGTTCATCAGCATTCTCCAGTCCTGAGCTAACCATGCGTCCAGTCCCTGGGGCTGTGGGCAGAGCAGCAAGCACTAACCGAGCCTGACAGGAGATGCATAGGCTCTAGGTAAGGAGTTATCAAAGGCCTGGAGAAAGGCATGTCATATGATGGATACAAAATTAGTCCTTAACTCGCATTAAGGTCTTTGCATATCCAGCTACTTTTATTCTTTTGATTTAAATTAATTTGGTTGTTTATGATTTTATTAATCTTGCTTGTTAAAAACAAGTACACATTTGACATATATCTCAGGGTAAAACACAGTTCCATCTTCCTCATAGTGCCCTGTATTTATAAGTATGTCCAAAATAGCAGTTTGGGTGTGCATATGAATGTGTGTTTATTTGTATTAATCCAAACCCCCAAAGAGGGTCTAAGCCATCAAACTCTGTTGGCTCTTAACCCATATGTACACAAGCCCACTTCCCTGATGGCTTGTGACAACTTCAGGAGATATAAGCCAATCAGGAAAGAGGAGTGAATACAGGGAGGGACGTATGCCTGGAAGGGATAGAACAGCCGTCGTCATGGTGACAGATGAGGATGCTTCACTGGTATTGACATGATGATAGGATGAGGCAAGGACACTTCAGGATGCACCAGAATATTTCCAAATTTAACAGTGTGTTTTTGCGTGTGAGTAGTCACATGCAAAGAGTGACCACTCAATAGCTGCAGTGTCACTTGCCTATTAAATGTTAAAAAGAGAATCACATGATCATGATGTAACCGTCAAAAGCAAAAGTACAAGTAGAACCCTCTGCATGATTAAAAACATCACTGAGTGAGCATATTCAGTCAGGCTTCATTTTGGACTGCGAGATGGGGTAACAATAGCTGTAGCCCACATCTCAAAGGAAGAGAGGAGGAAAAACATGTGTCATGCTGTCATGGAAACAGCCCCAATGAATCCTGCTCAAAAACATTAAAAAAAAATATTGTTGATTTGAAAAGGAATTTGAATTTGAAACCATCTATTGTGTAGTTTGAAAAGACAAGCTACAACAAATAGGTGAAACGAAATCAATTCTACTTGACCGTCACCAACGATACTAACACCTCTGCCTGAAACAGCATCACAGAACAGATGAGCCTTGGCACTGAGGTCAGTCTTACTTCTTGCCCTCCCACTCGCCCCATCCTCCTCTCCAGCACCACTCCATTTTCATCCCCATTCACTACAAGCACAATCTCTCTAGTCCCCATCAATCTGCTGTAATACAGGCAACAGACAGAAAGAGCAAGGGAAAGAGAAAGAGAGATAGAGATCCATTCACAGCCAATGTTCCTCCCTTCTCAGCTCTCTCCTTTCTCTCATCCCTCCATCTCCCTAATGAGATCAGTACTGCCCTCTCCAATATATTGCATCCTTTTCCCCTCTACATGTCTGAATAAATTAAAAGCATTACATAATCAATCTTCCCGTTCCTGCCTTAGCACAGCCCCATACCTAGCTTGATCATATGGTATAAAGTAAACACACAGACAAAAACACTGAAAGGTTTTGCTCATCATACCTGTGCTGTAATGACCTATGTCATCATTGTGGTTACACGGCAGCTACAACATCAACGATCAGAGGGCTAAAAAGCTGTCTTTAAACCGCAAAACCTGTATTTGGGTCAATGCAAATGAATGCAGAGGAATCGTTCCCTATACATGGACATATAAGACAATGCTTTCTGTTTCATGTTCAAACACAGACATGGAGCTTCACAAGGTAACATGTAAGAACAGAAAGCCGATTCACTTGCTTATATCATCTTTGCAGCGCAACATATCAGCATTCACTGCACTGGCAGATCCACTGCATTCCAACATCCTCCCCTGTCTCTAGCCATAGCACAGCTGCACCAAAGCACCTATAGCATCCTTGATCAAGCACACACACACACACACACACACAAACTCACACCTTCAGTCAGCCTTACCATGTTTGTGGCATGTAACTGTTCAGAGAGTGTATGCATGGAGAAGTCCGGATCATACAATCATGGTAATCAAATCCCTTTTGGAAGTGGTTGAGGTGATGGTCCTCCGCAAGAGCTGAGCTGAGATGTCAAGTAATAAGGTGCTGTATTCCAGAAAGAGGCTTCTCTTTCCGACGCACCGAGTGAGTCTCACGGTCCGTCCTCCCTGTGTCTGCCAACCCTGTTATGTAATACACTTATACCCCAAGTCTGGGAGCCAATCAAAGATCCTCTGCCTAAGACCGGCAAGAAATACACACACATCTTCACACACACCGCTGTCTTGCTCACACACACCATCAGCACATTGACACTTCTGACTGCACAGCATTTAACAGAACTATATTAGAAGGCATCTGCCCCAGAGGAATTACAAATGTGTGAACACTTGGGACACTCAAATTCAGGGGAACAACAGATAACACCCACTCAAGTCTACCTCTCACACACTGCTTAACACTGCTCATGTGCTTACATGTGAACACACATCTGTGGCACCCATTGCTAGCCATGTGAGCAGTGACTACTGCAGTATGCATTACGATCTTGTGACATTGTGATGATATATACTGTGCGTTTACAGTTCTGTGGGGTCTCGGCAAGCGAGGATGTTTATGTATTGTGCCACAGTGATAAAAACACCATCCCACATGCCATGGCATGTGATGGGAGGTATCTTTGTTCATAATACATGGCTGCAAAACATTTCTTTCTACACCTACAGGACAGAATTTCCCACTTAACTACACACTAAAAAAACACAGGGCACTTAGCCTTGAGTGTGTGAGAGCACATACAGTATCTTTCAAAATCCTGGCCAACCTGCTGTTCCTATTAATAGGACTGTCATGGATGGCTCTGGGATAGGCTTTTAGCATATCTATTTCTGACATTCATTCAACATTCATGACACCTGCCTCCAATCCTTTATTAGACTGTGCTACTGTGCTTGGAAGCAAAGGAAAAGGGATTTTTTGTCATCGCTACCTGTCATGCCATCTTAAAGAAATATGCAGAAATATTAATAGATATTTTACAAGTCACAGCTTAGTGACCAGGTGTAATAATGTGTGAACTTCAATAACAGGTGCCAAACTGTAATGGTGCAACCGAGAAATGTGGATTAATGGGGGCCATGAAATGGGAGCTGAGTTTAGCTGAATCTAAAATGGGGGAAACCTGGAGTGACGGAGGCCCTCCTTTATTAGGCCTAGCCCTGCCTCCTGTTGGTTACTGTTCAGATGAGATTACAATGATCCTCAAGAGGCTATGATCACCAGCAGAGACCTCTCAATTGCACTGCTAAATTTGCTACAAATATGACACTGTGGAGAAATTACTGCACAGCTATTAGCTGCCATATTGTGGATGTGGCTACAGTAGATCACAATAGAAAAAACAAGTCCTGACGCAGCAGGCTCTGGTTTAAGAGAACACCATCAGATTTCCCCCCCTTCACTTTACTATACAGTATAATTCATTAATGCGCATAGTCCACAAAATACAACATGGAGGAGAGGGGGGAGATCGACGTGGGAGAGGGGACATGTTTATATGCGGGGATATGGATTTTTAGTCACCACAGAAAGAGCATCACAGATCTGTATCGTCACAACTACGAGCACCACCAGACAACACTAACTATCACAAACGGTGAGAGGACACAAGACATAACGAAGGATTGGGGAGGTGGAAGGGAGGGGGGACAGAAATACATTATGTTGTACCAACGTCATTCATTTCAACGCGTAGCCGTGATGGAGCGCCGGGTGTCCCCGCTCTCGACCACCGCGCACCGCCTTTCTCTCCTCTCCTGTTTGAAAGTGTGGTGCGCTGCGAACCGGGCCCCAAGCGCAGATCCATTAACGAGTACCGAGGATGAACATCAACAGCACGTTCACAAGCACCAGAATCGCGATCACCGTAAACACCGCGCAAGTCTGGACATCCAAGGCCATGGCGCAGCGCTGCGGGCCGATGCTGAGATGCTCTCAGTGACGGGCGCTATTCAGCTCCCCCCGTTTAGACACGTAGCCTCAAAGCGACCAAGAAATCCACCATTACAGTTAGGTAAGAAATGAAAAAAAAAAGATGCCCCTACGTCTCTTCACACTACGCGATGCAATTCATAAATGCACGGGAAGAGATGCATCATCCTCACCATCATCATCGTCATCAGTCTGCACCTCGATTTCTCCCCGCTAGTCAACACCTGTCGGTGTTTCGCCTCTTCCCTTAAACCGACCGACTCTCAGGTCAATCGATTCTCAAAGCAAACTAGAGAGAGGCTGTGCGCAGGCTGTTCGCAGCTGCCGAGCTGCCTTCCGGTGAGTGGGGACCAGGGAGATCGGCTGTGAGCGTGAGAGGCGGTCCTGTGTTAATAGTCATCAGCACTCCACTGCTAGACTACCGGCATCAGCCATCACCTACAGTCGGGGGAGGGGCACAGCCAGCCCCTCCTTGACTACATCGACCACTGAGACCAAAATCATAACCTCATTCATCTCCCACCCCATCTAAAAATATCGTGGTGCTGCCGTGGTGATTTATCATTTATCATTAACAGCCCTGCGATGAAGGAGAATAAATGTCATAATAATGGATGCATGTTCCTCACTGTGATCACCATCTTATAATTTTATTGGCATAATGTCATCCTTTTCTGCCAGTTTATCTGCAGCAATGCATTCATCAGGTACATCATGCCCAAATGAAATGATATTCAACATAACTTTCATTATGTGTGACCACCATGCAGCAAAAAAAAACAAAACAAAACAAAAGTCACTTAAGGGTGGTAATAGATGATTATTGTATTTTTGAGAGTGCATGGATTTTTATGGGCAGTTTCACCCATAAACACCAAACATTCAACTATACGAGTTGAGGCAAGTCAGAAACGTTTCTTCATGTCTTATACTGCCTGCACTCCTCCTCTGCAGATCCTCCTTCATCTTTGTGACTAAACCTTCAGCCCACTTGACAACTATGAGGTCCAATGGCTTTCACTTGTGCATCTAAGCCCCAGAACATCTGTAACAGTCAGTCTCTCCTGGCGTGAGGATATTGTTTCCTTAAATTCTAATAGCTTTACATGACATTTAAAACATTGGATCAGCTAATGAGGACAATCTCTGCTTAACGTCATGCTGATTACAACAGATTTAACAGCTGCTTAGCTTCATGGGAAGAATATAGTGTAAGAAAAACATCAGTGGTGGTAAACATTTCTGGATAATTAATTTTTACAGTCAGGCTCAACAGCTATTTAACTTGTGTGCAAAAATCTGACTGTGGATCAAGCTAAACTCACTGCTGTACAGTAGCAATGGTGCTGAAGGCACTTTGACAATTTGACAATTTTTAAAAAAAAAAATCCTGCTGGATTCAGTACCCCCAGTGGATCCATGCAGACTACAGCTGATGTCCTTCCCAAAGGAGCAAAGTAAAACCTCCAGACCTACCAGAGACGTGTTTTTTTTAAGAATATCCATTTCTACTGTAGTGTCCCTTTAAGGTTCAACATTGTGAGTGACAGGACAAAATGGTCCCAGTTCCCAACTGACGCACATGTTTGCCATTGGCATGCACATCATTATTTTGGCCTTCATGTGATACTTGAGGTGAATTTGTATTACACATGAACACATCCCAGCCTGCAGCACTTGTCCTGGTGTTTGAGCCTCTCATTGTTGGCAGGTTATGAAAAAAGCACATCATGATCATGATTGAATGCACACAGGCAAATCACCTCAGTTCAGTGCTAATATCCAGCCGCCACCCAGTCAACCATCCAGCACACACAGATACACACAACCACTCCTAACTACACTGTGTCTTCACACTGAGCTGAGGGCTCTGGATGGATCAAAAGACCTTTAAAAGAATAACACCAAAGGAACGCAATATATCAGTATTTTTAAACCCATAAATAATTTCCAGAGCACTTTCTGCACATACATGCTGATAAAAGCAACGGCTCTCTGAAAGCCTGACTTTCAGAGAGCAGAATGAGGCATCACAGCTGAGATATGACAACCGTCCTCAAACAAGCTTTTTTTTCTGCTCTGTGCTTGTGTGTGTGCATGTGTGTGTGAAACAGAGTGAGCAGATTGCATAAGCTTGCCCTACCTCTGTGGGCTCCCTCTCCAATCTCCCTGACATTTAGACAACAAAGGTCACATCTGAAAGTCTAAATCAGCACAGACACCAATGCTAATATATACTCATACATATACAGAAGAGAGAGAGAGAGAAGCTGGTGTAAATGGCAGAATATCTTCAACAAGCAAAAAAAAATCACATTAAATAAGTGTGAACTTCAATGTACATTAGATACAGAA
>JAVQJX010051126.1:5000-10061 GCA_036025115.1 Ambassis agassizii
TTCAGGCTGAGCAGCAGGAGACGCTCACAGCTCTGAAACACCAGGAGCTCTGTGGCGCCCCTGTGTGGGTTTTTGTTGTCATTACAGAGGAGGGTCCTTGATGTGATAGCTGCTCGAACAGCAGTCTGGACTGAAAGGACCACACTGTACATCTATAGAGCAAAGAAGCTCAATAAAAACCTGCTCAGCTCTGATTTGTTTGGAGGATGGAGCGTGTTTCTCAGATTTATCATAAACACACCATTAACCAAATAAAACTGCTCATACACATGCTGCAGGTGTGTGTGTGTGTGTGTGTGCGAGACGCCTTCACTCTGCTTTGACTTTTTGAATAACTTATTTTCTGGTCCTGCTGCTCATGTTTGAATAAATAAATCATTCTCAGCATCTTTTAACCAAATCAGAGCTTCTGCTGTGACGGAGACGGTTCATATAAGACAAGCAGCCCGTTCCCCCAACACAGACAGGAAGTCGTCCTCAGAGGAGAACTGCTGGCAGGTACATTAGACACCTTTCAGTTTGTTTGTTTGTTTGCTCGTGAGTGGACTTGATTCCTATGATGATTTGTCATTATTTTTATGTTGTGTTGACCTCATGCTGTGAAGACATGTTGACAGTGATTCTGCTCTCTGATATGAAGACACTCCTCCTTGCCGTGCTGCTCTCAGGTCAGTGAACGCACCCACAAGAGCTGCAGTTTACCATAAACGCTGTGTCCACTGTGACATACGTCCCTCTGCTGTGTGCTCTGCTCTGTCTCTCAGGTTCTGTGTTGGTCTGTGGGGTTCAGCCCGTCATTGGACATTTCCACAGCGTCCCCCTGATGAAGACCTGGGCTGATGCCCAGCGTTACTGCAGAGAGACGTTCACGGACCTGGCTACCATCCAAGACGGGGATCAGGAAGCTGCAGCCCAGCAGGCAGCGGGGAGTGGACAATTCTGGATTGGACTCCAGAGGGACACGTCCTGGAAGTGGTCTCAAGACGTTTCCATGGATACCAGGTTCACCAGCTGGTCCCTTGGCGAGCCAAAATCTGGGAAGTGTGTGACAACATCAGCACTGGGCATGTGGTCAGCCAGAGCGTGTGCAGATCAGCACTACTTCTTGTGCTACAGTGGTGAGTGTCCAAGCAGGGTTCGGCTCTGGAGGATTGTTTCAGCAAGAGAAAAATAAAATGTGTTTGATCGTTCAGCTGCAGATCAGCGTCACGTCCTGGTGCAGCAGCTGATGACCTGGACCGAGGCGCAGACCTTCTGCAGGACCAAGTACTCCGACCTGAGCAGCGTCAGGACAAATCCAGACAACCTTGTCACAGCCGGTCTGCTGTGGAGTGGGCTACATAGTCCTTTCACCGCCTGGATCGGGCTGTCCAGACAAACATGGGTGTGGTCAGACCGGAGTGATGCCCCCTACAGGCGGTGGGCGTTCCAGCAGCCTGAGGACAGCGCGGACTGTACCGTGATGGACTCAAACAGTACAGAGTGGTACAGCAGGCCGTGTGTGGAGGAACACGCCTTCCTCTGTCACATGGCCGAGTCCTCCATCACTTCTCCGACAGACGGCAGATCTGCAGCCGTGCGGGTGGTGGAGGTCCGACTGACCGGCGGCCCTGCAGACCTGAATGATCCCTCGGTGGAGAACTCCGTCCTGCAGCAGGTCAGAGGTCACATGACGTCATGGCTGTGATATTACATGCAGTCATCAATAACTGATCAGAGTTCTTTTCTTCCAGCTGAGGCAGCAGTTTGAGGAGCGAGGCGTCTCACAGGTGCAGTTGAGGTGGAGGCAGCCGCCTAATGGCAACGTTTTCCACAGAGCAGAGGAGAGGGCGCCACCTGCTGACGTGGAGGAGGAACATGTCTGTGACAGCAGGAGCTTTTATTGATCAGATGAAGCTAAAACTCTGACAACATAAAAGCAGGTTTATTAACATGAATCAGACGTTACAGTGAAAAACATGAAGTTAGTATGAAAACAATGTAAATAAGGAAGAAACTTGTCACATTTCTTTTCTCTGTAAACGTCCCTTTGTTTTTCTGCCTTTGTATGGATGTCCGGATACAAACAAACAAAAATGTTAAATAAACTTTCAAATGATTCATGTAAGCACCTTTTTACATTGAATTGTTTTTTTAGTCATAAAATCAGTTTATTTCACTGATGGTTTACAGAAGAATTATCATGAAGAAGTACATGTTTGAGTTTCAGCTCCTGATGGTTGTCCTGCAGCGCCCCCTGTGGTGGCTCACGCTCACTGCAGCAGGCAGCTGCACTTGATTTTCTTCTCTTTGTGTGTGATGCCGAAAAGCTGCACAGCCTGTTGGTTGATCAGTGTCCAGAAGTTCTCAAAAGAGATGTCCTGGCCGCTCTGAACGCCCATCTTCTGCAGGACGTCGCTCAGCCCGTCTTCTTTCTCCAGCGTCTGCACACAGCTCAGAGTCAGACAGGAAGCCCCGCAACAGAGCAACACAACACGTTTGTCAGCACGCACCTTAGAGACGGCAGGCATCTGTTTGGAGACCATGGTCTGGAACTGGGTAGTGTTCATGGTGGGTGCATTGTCGGCAGCTTTGTGAAACTCAGCAACCAATGAGCTGATAGCCAACTCCAGATCTGAAAACTGACACACAAATCACTATCAATACTCTCTTTATATATAATGTTGTCTTTGCAGATCCCCTATCAGAGAGCAGAGAGGATGGAGGCCTGAGGAAGGCTGGAAGCAGGCTTCACTGCAGCAGCATCTCAGAAAGGCTTGTTAAGTTGAACTAACTGCAGAGATCACCGTCCTGACAGAGGTCTCACTCTGCAGCAATGTCCAAAAACAGAAAGACACTCCATATTTCCCAGCATGCATTACAGTGCTGATAATCTCACGTCGTATAAAGGAATTAGACAGAAGCAAACAATAAAGTCACTCTTACAGGATGTGACTGTAGAACGTAAGGACGTGTGTGTGTGTGTGTGTGTGCGCCTCAGGCTGATGCTCACATAGCTGAATGAGATCAGACTCTCTGAGGACTGTGTGTTGTGAAAGAGGGCGGTGGCTGCAGGAATCTGTCCTCACATTCAACAGCTTAGAACTACAAGAGACAGAACGACACACACCGAGTCAGGACAGGACCAACAACACACACCGAGTCAGGACAGGACCAACAACACACACCGAGTCAGGACAGGACCAACAACACACACCAACACACACCGAGTCAGGACAGGACCAACAACACACACCAACACACACCGAGTCAGGACAGGACCAACAACACACACCAACACACACTGAGTCAGGACAGGACCAACAACACACACGAGTCAGGACAGGACCAACAACACACACCGAGTCAGGACAGGACCAACAACACACACACACACTAGTAGTCTACCTGTACTAGAGTAATCGGATTACTCCTGACTGTTTTCTCTCACACGCGCGTGTTAAAGTCCTAAATGTCCCTCAGTCACAAGTCCAGAAGGACACCGTCACTTCCGCTTCACTCCTGCGGTTAACCCTAAACGTAACCCTAAACAAACGTCTTCCGCAGAGCGCGCGGCACTGATCGGTTTCTAATGGAGGTGTGATCGATCAGACTCACCTTGGTCGCCATTGCTGAAAGTTTGATCTGCAAGAAAACACACCGAGCGCGAGCCGCTGCGAGTCGCGAGTGACGGAGGTTCCGAGTTTCTGCTGACAGTCCTCCCACTCCACGGGCGCGCGCGCACACACTTTTCTGTGGGTCTGTTTAAACTTTGTGCAGAGTCTTTGTCTCTGATCAGCCACACCCCGCTCGCGCTCACACACACACACACACAGGCGCGCGCAGAGTAAATCTGACAGCTCAGTGAGCGCGCGGACAGCAGCTGGATCAGGACTCATTTTATTACAGAGCGGAAGTGTCGGGGTCCGCGGGCTCCTGGAGGCCGGAGGCGGCAGAATGGAAGGAGGCCTCGCTGTCCGACGGCTGGGAGACCTGCCGGTCCGCGTCTGTCTCACTGCGCACAGAGACACTGTCTCCTGGAGACACGTCCACGTCCACACTCACAGCTTCAGGCGAGACGGGCCGCTCGTCATCACTGGAGTCTCTGCGTGTTCAGACAAACAAACTGAAGACACACACAGCCTGTCTGTCTGTCTGTCTGTCTGAGGGACACTCACAGCTCCTCCTCACTGTCTCCCTGGAAGGTCAGACTTCGTGCACAGATGGCGCACACGTTTCCCAGACCGTGGAAACATGGTCGACAGTACACGCCTGAAAGACAGGAAGAGACACTTCATCTGTGACGTCAACACACACATCAGTTTGATTAAAGGTGACAGACAGACTGATCAGTCCATCGATCCATAACACCACTTATAGCATTCTGACCAGAGGCTGCTTTCAGTTAGAGCCCTTATCTGTTCAGCTGAGTCAACAGCTGCAGGACACTCCCTCAGTACACAGACAGAGACAGACAGACAGAGACAGAGAGAGAGACAGAGAGAGACAGACAGACAGACAGACAGACAGACAGACACAGAAGAGACAGAGAGACAGAGAGAGACAGACAGGGAGACAGACAGACAGACACAGAGAGAGACAGACACAGAGAGAGACAGACAGAGAGAGAGACAGAGAGACACAGACAGACAGAGAGAGACAGACAGAGAGACACAGAGAGACAGAAAGACAGACAGAGACCGTCTCTTCTTCCTCTTGTATTCCTGTGTGCCACCTGTTGTGTGTCTGCACCAAATCACTGAGCTAAACTCCTGATAATGTGAAACACACATTTCTGATTCTGTTGTAGGAAGTGAACGTTCTGAACGTTCGGCTTTCTCAGCCTTTATTTATTTCTGCATGCTGCATGCTAACAGCCTCCTCTCTGACCTGACCTGGGGCCCGTTTCATGAAGCGGGTTCAACAAACTCTGAGTATGTATGTTAACTCTGAGTTGACAAACCCTGAGATGAAAAACTCAGAGTTTCCTGTTTCAACAAAGCTGATTAGCATTAGTTCTGTCAACTCTGAGTATGTTGACTCTGAGTAAGTCGACTCTGAGTTTGTTCACTCAAGCCATCA
>JAVQJX010051221.1:0-11571 GCA_036025115.1 Ambassis agassizii
AGCTAGTATTGACACCTCCACAGGAATCAATACTTGCAGTAGCTGTAGCTATCAATCCTCTACTAATAAAGAGAACCACAGTAAAAGAATATTGGTCTGTTTTAGACTCAGTCCTGCACACTTCATGACCACCTGCCATATTCCCTCAAATAAACATGAGAAACTGAAAATCCAATTCAATTTACAGAAGAATGGCCAAAAGCAATTTTAAGTGCTGACACAGGCTGTCAGGATGTACAACAAACTAACAAGTAAAAGTCCACTTAGTCCAAAGCCTCGTTGTAATAACTAACTGAGCAAAGAAAAAAATCCATACAACCCACAATGTCAGGTCAAGCAGTCATTAAATGTCAATGTGCAAATGAACTAATAAGTGGCTGAAAACACAAGAAGAGTATAGATTCCTGGCTGCTAACAATCACTTGTGTTCAGTTTAAAGTATGTCTATGTATACTCTTTGTATTTATCTAAAGAATTTTAGAGAGAATTAAAAATACATCCGTGAGTCTCTCTGCTCTTGCTGTATGATACAGATGAATGTTTGATGAAAATGATGTCACTGTCGTCTCTCTGTGTCAATAGCTTCATCATCAGAGGAACTGATGGTAACTTGGCTAAATTTACATTTTAACTTTTAATACGTTTCAAGGAGAAAGCAACATTTTAAGAGCAGACTGAATCCAAACTCTTTGTCTGCATTTTGAACGTCCTCTGCTTTCATTATTATTACTTCTCAAATTCAAACTTTGTTCATGAGTTCATTCAACTCCTTTATTTGCTATTCATGAATGACACACACTGTCTGTGTCCTGTATTCGGGTGTTTGAACAAAAGCTTTGGAGAATTTTTAAGGCTCTAAGCATAAACACTTTATACTCAGCTCATTTGATTTGCTACTGAAATTAGATGGATTTGAAACTGCGATCGTTTGCTGCAATTGTATCGGCTACATTTGCTCTGAGGTGTAGAGAGACAATTATAGTGACAGTGCTGGGCAGCAGTGCTCAGGTTCAATTACTTCTTTATCATTTTACCTTTAAAGATGCACACATCAAAAGACGAAACAGCCTTCAACCAAAGAGAATGACTGTGTGAGTCAATACTGAGATGAATAGTGAATGGAGCTCTCCAGTGAACTTAAGAGTAAAGATGGGAGACTCATAACCTTTTATGATTTACACTTGAAGTTTTAATCCAACTTTCAGAATGTATTCTTGAGCAGGTTTTGTGGGAGAGAGTTGACCTTGTGTTGTATGAATACATTGTGGCCTGTCAATGCCCTCTGTCACAGCAGAGGCAAATAAATGCTGGAGTCGGGGGTTCGTAGGAGGAACAAAAATCAGTACAAGAGGTAAGGTCGTTAATTTTCACTTCTCAATTTCAATAAAGTGTTGAGTTAAAAATTAACTTCTTCATAAGTTATATCCTTGTATTGTTAGTGCCTTTGTGCAGTTTATGTGTTTGGTGAGCTTCCAACAATTTGTACCAGTACAGCCCATACAAAAATGTTCATTAGTTTTATCACTAATTCAGGGAAACAGTAGAAACAGCTTGAGTATAAAGGCACTAGCAATTCATACACAAGTTACTAGTTAAAGACTTTCCTGCAGAGCCTTTCTTCCAGTTGTAAAGTATTAATTTATCTTACACAGCAGCTACACAGTATGTAGGTTCATCCATCCATTTTTGGAGCCTCCTTAAACTACAGGGTCATAGCCTGCCGCAGATGTCAATGGATCACACCCTGGACAGGACTCCTATCACAGGGCTACCACACAGAGACATGTAAGGCAAAGATTCCAAACAGGAACCTGTTAGGCAGCAGTGGAAACCACTGCAACACTGCGCTGCACTAAGCTAGCTAGATTGCAAGATGACATTGCAGGTGAAGGCCAAGCTATGCATGTAAACAAACAGAAAACAGAAACATGTTGTGCAAATAAAGAAAGATTATTATTGTATAACTGTTTCTGCCCTGAGTCCAGCATCATCCTTGGCTTGGCTATTTGAAGAACACAAGGCCTTTGGGCAAATAACATTCAATATGTAAATACAGTAGATGCCCACCTATCAAAGCTTCATTTCCCAGTTACAGTTCAGAAATACCACCAATATTTTCTTCATTTTTACATCCATGAAATGAGGGATACTAATTTCCCCATGAGTCTTCATCATGTCTGGTATCATTTTATTTACAACATGGACAAAGTTGTGTGAATGTTCTCAGTGAGGCTGTAGCTGACAAAAAAGTAAGGATCTCTGGTGAACAGGACAAACAAAAACAAGCAATTTATCTGTCCGATGAGGTGTTGGAGGCGACAGCAGGGAAGTGTGCTGATTATTACAAACGAGCTTATTTATTGTAGTCATCCATCAGCACTGAGGAGTTTAAACTTTTCCTCTCATTGTTGGCTCACTGTCCCAAAAGCAGATATCATTGAAACAGCAAATTTCCATCTAATCTCATGTAGATGACAGAAGGTTCTAAATCAAAGTAAATTAGTGTGTGAGTTTTTTAGGTCTGAGTGCCTTCAGACTAGTTATTTGATTTTATGGTATTTATATAAAGAAGTTCAATTCATACAGAACTAGGCAAGACTAAATGTATATAAACTGATTAGATTAGATTAGATTAGACTAGACTTTATTGATCCCACGGACGGGGAAATTCACTTGTTACAGCAGCACAAGCAGAAAAACTGAGAAAAAAAAATAAAAATAAATAGATAAAAACTTAAAATTAAACATACTACACTAAATATGAAACTGTAACATTATGGCTGTATTGAAGTTGTGTTCATGTTGCTGCTTTGAGACAATGCTTTGAAGAGATGTTGAAAAGAAAGCTGCAGGTTGCAGCAAAACTAGGATAGCACTGTCAATGTCTGTAGCCTTTCAATGGCATTAAAAAGGCTACAGACATTCCATGGTTCTCTTTAAGTGTTTGTCTTATCTTGTCCTGAAACCACCAACTGGAAACATTAGCAGCCTACTTGACAGCATGAAGACTATGTGGCAGCCCAGGAGGAAGGACTGGTACCAAGGTACCAAAGCACAGTGTGCTCCTTTATTCTCCTGGTAAACAAATATGCTGCACCATCACATTCTAAGACAACCAAAATCATAGCTCTTGGAATTGAAGATTATTGATTATTTCCAGAGTACTGTGACTAAGACAATGTGTGCAATGCAGGAAAGGGGCACCACGCAAATATTCACCCAAAAATACAATATGCAAAATCAGCTGTACAGCAGCTTAATACTATATGAAAAGCTTCACCTTGAGTTCATTAAATCCCTGCAGCTATCTGAAGACAGCAAGACAGATATATTGATAAATCTGCAGCTTCCAATTTGAGAAGTGCCAAGTCAGAGTGCAGTGCCATTAAACACATCCATCTACACTGTTTACCTTCATTAAATCATGCACAGATGACACCAGGCTGCTATAAAGTAACCCCCCCATACACCTCTACACACATCAGAGTGTTTGGTTCTAACTCGGTATTCTCCACTTTTTGCAGGAGACTCATTAATCCTGTGTGTCACAACGTCCTTTCTAAAATAAAAAAAAGGAAATATATAATGAATAAAAAAAAAACATGTTTCATCCTTGAAGAAGCCGTTGAATCACACTTTAAGAATTTAAAAAGACACGGTGTGAGATTCTGAGTGGAAGTATGTAGGCTTTTTCAAATTATATAATCTGCTTCACTAAGGTATTTTTAAAATTAATTTCTACCCACCTATCTTTCATTTCTTTCTATCATGATTACACTAATTAGTCAACAAACCCACACTGTCTGCGTTGTCTGAGTAGGGTTGTGCTTTCATGTCATGCTGCTTTGCACTGCTCAGATAACAATACGATTTCCTGAAGAAGCATCATTACAGCTGTTGTTGTGTCATTTCTTCATGTGTGAGTGCTGGCTGAGAGCATTTTTATTAATCACCTCACCTCTCTCTGCTGCAGTCGACTGAAGGCAGGACTTTCTGCTGCTGCTCCTGTTACAATCAAAACAGGAGTTTTTCAAAAGGTTCTGAGGAGGAAACAAAGCGATTTCAAAGCTATAACTTTTTTTTAGATTAACACTAAAATGTGCAAGAATTATCTTGAATCATCGACAGGTTTTGACAGAACACCTGTGGCAAAGATGTCTGTGTTGCACAGATATCTACTAAGCCCTGGGTCATGCTACAGCATCTTATCAATTTGGACCATAACAGAGTATAGTTGGCCAATCTAGTCCAAGATGAGAGTTATTTTTCCTCTGTAGTGAAAACTCACTGTCAACAACATTCTGTAGTTTATCCAACAGATTCACATTAATGCCGGAGGAGCTAAAGCAACTTCAGGTTCAGTGTCTTGTGCATGTGCAACAAAATCACAAATAAATATGCAGGTAGATCAAATCAGCAGCCTGTCGAGTTTTATTAAGCCATCTGAAAGATTGAAGGTCAGAATGTACAACTAAGCACAATTTCATTGGCCAGGTCAAGAATGTTGGCTCCTCTCTTCAACACTGACAAATCTCAGAATAAAATCATGTTTGTCCTTTGCAGTCTGTGCTCAGGGTTATCGCTGCTTCATCTCATCTTGTCTGCAAATGAACTCTACTTTGACCTGAGTCACAGTTTGTTCTCTTGTCTGCTAAAAAAAATGTATAAAAGCTGCAGGGCTTCCATGAAACTGGACAAACTTTTCTTTAGGTTCATTCTGAACTGTAACTTTTTTTATTTTAGCTTATTTTGGCTTTTGCTATACAATTTTAATAACCTGATAATGCTTCAGCTATGTTTTTGTTTTGTTTTTTTTGGTTACAGATTATTTCAGTTGCTGTGGTAACTGACAGTTATTCGTTGCTCACATTTGGTGATGATGAATATTATTACTCTCTTCTTCAGTGAGGTGCACAACAGATTTTTTGAATTGTTGATATTCACACAGCTAATTACTTGTTGAAAATTGCTTTCCAACTTAGTAATGAACTGCTTTTTGAGGAGTGTTCTGGCAATGTAGCCATATTTATAGATACCCATCACTGTGAAATTGTGCAGTTGAAAAATTCATACTGGTGCCAGTTTAGACTTCTTAATTTGTGTTTTTTTTTTTTTTATCTTCTACAGAGTTTTTTCCCCCTCAGCATTGATAAGCTTCCAAATCTTGTTTATGTGGAATATATAAACATTAAGTTTGCTTATTTCAATTTAATTCAGCTAAAAGTTCTGGCAGTCTTGGAGCTTCCTTGTGGTTCTGCTGACCTGGAAAGGACAGAATACAGAATACCACCCATTCACAGATACCCATTCAGAATGGCAGGACTGTACCAGTGTGTCATTGTTTGACAAGCATGCAGCCAATACAAAAATAGTACCATTAGTAAAAAATATGAATCATTAACTTTATTAACATGAGACATTATTTCAAGTGTGAAAGCAAAACCAGTTCTTCTGAATCTGGGTCTATATTTTGTTAATCTGAATTGGATGTTACCTTCTTGTCTGCTGATTCCATTTGTTAGCAGGACTCTCTACTCTCTAAAAATGTGGACACTCTGTGCAAGGCATAGAGTACATTATCACTGTATTGTCATCTATTTTTAGCCCCCACATGTCCCTGTCCTTTTTATTATTCTTATTAAAGGCATTAATGACATGCCTCAACGTAGTAATATTAATTCATTAATAATTCAGAAAAAAATTCTATACATAAATATACATACATATACATACGTATACATTTGATTTGCAGGCTGCAATTAAACATCTCAGCCTCCTCTTTCTTATTTTGATAAATTTGCTTTGCATATAAACCACAGGGCTAAACTAATTCTGTCATGATGCATCATTAATTGACCTCATCCAGGCTTGTCTTTCCCTACTCAGGATGCCTGTGGACCTGCTCATGGATCAATGGGGCTATTTGACAACTGTACTCCAAATGAGAATTTGATGACCTGAGCTGGTGTCAGCCAGTTGCAGGTGTAATTGGACGTGCCTGCCAATCACTGTCACTTCTGTTAACAATGAAATGATGATGCAGCTTTGGAGTCCAGCCTGTGCAGGAGGTGATACACCACTATGATGGATATGGGAATGTTGGTCAGTGCCAGACAAACAGATCAGCATAGTGATTCATAGTGAGTCATTACAATCAAGAGTGCAGAATTTTTCATGGGGGAACAAGTCATTATGTTTGATTACAGAAAGAACATGAGAGTTTATATGATATTATTGTGGACTACAACATCTGCTGAAACAAAAAAACAAAAAAATCAATATCTTTAATCTAATTTTATTTTCACTTCATGTTTTTTGTCAATAACATGACCTTCACATCCAGATGATATTCACCAACACTGTTATTGGGTGCTGTCATTATTTTTCCAGTCCAGGTAATAATAATAAAAAAAAATCACTTCAAATAGATGATATGGGGTCAAAAACCTAATACTGTAGTAATTAAAAAGAGATTCTTAAACTGAGCTACAAACAACCTTCACAGTATGAAATTGGCTTTTGTGTCACTCTGTCCTAGTCTCTGAAACACAAAGGAAGGAATTTTGCACTCAAAGGGCTGTAATGTTGGAAGGTACACTTGGATTTTAGATTCATGAGAAAAGGTTCGTCAGTAATTTCAGGAATAGCATCCCCCCTACACTATACAACAATATGTTGAGCATTGTGTTGACTCTTGAATCTTTGCGAGTTGCCAGTCTACAAAAAAATGCCAAAATTTGGGAAACAACTGTCAAAATACCATGACAGAAATCCCCAGGCAAGCACATCACAAAAATAGAGCCATTTTAGTTCCACACTTAATCTCTCCCGACTGTCTTCATCTACTCGCCCTTATCTCTGTTACATCTTTTCCTCTCAGCCGTCACTAATGTGTACAGACATGCAGCCAGTGGTGCTAATGCTGTGAGTAGCTTTGATTCAGCGTTAGCACATGCTCTGTGGCAGCAGTTATCTGAGGGCACTGCCAAGAGTGCTGCTATCCGAGCAGCAACAGACAGGAAGATGCAGAAGATAAGATCCCATCAGCTCCTGCGAGGAAGTCTCCCTACATGCATGATTACACTGCTTTACTTTCATTCACGACTCAGATTTTTGGTAAAGTTGCAGTTCACAGGTGAACTTCTGAATACATTTAACACCTTGTCCATAACAGTCTCAACCATTCCATCAAACCCTCATTTATTATACATACTCAAAATGCAACAGTCTGTGTAGGGGAAAGGTCTGGTGCCTTCGCTTTGAGTCAATCAACTAAAAGCAGAAGCTGCATAGTTTCAGGATAAATTCATTTTGAAGCAAACAGATCAGCTTTTGGGCTGCAAAACTTTCATTGACTTGGCACTGAAAGTACTTACAGCCAGTGCAGCCACTGTGACTTTTATTGATGAAAAAAGAGAAAGATGATGGTCATGTGAGTACTTTTCACAAACACTACTCCAGTTTGTAAAAAAAAAAACAAAGATTTTCTTACCAAGGCACTAAGCTAGATTAGTTTGAGTGTAACTTCATGGTAATTATAGAAGCTGCCAACACTGAGATGTAAGACAATGTCATTTATTTTAGTACAATGTAAGTGGAAGAGAAAAACTTTTGGATTGAACAATATATTCATTGATTCTTCAGGCTGTTCTGTATTGGAACTTCAAATAACAAAATAGGTATAGGCTTTTGTATGTGCAAGTCTTGAGACCACATTCTCTCTGTCTATTAATACCTGCCTACATAGGAAGGTTATTTCAATTCAGAATACTCTTAGTTTTTCTTTCCTTTGACTGTGGTGTGAAAGTAAAAATGAGTCACGCTGACGTTAAAGGAAGCGTTACGTCACGACTGACCTTCACATGAGTACCTGTCCAGTCCATGGAAGGAAGTGCTGCCTGCTTTATTGCGTTGTTTCCATGGTAACAAAAAGTACGCTCTAGCAGCATTACTGAAGAGCCTTTTTTTCTTATATGTTTTTCTTTATATACAGGACAAAGTTCTTCACTGAGAGTAATAGCATATATTCTGTGTTTATGAGAACATAACATAACAGTTCAGAACTGATGAAGCTGCTTGGATAAGTAGCGAAACGTCTTCAAGAAAACTCTACAAGTCCAGATGCCTTGCTTCAACTCTTTTGAATGAAAATGACCTGGATGACTGAGAACCTTCACCGACATGCAGACAGAAGGAGATGCCTCTCAATACAAGCATGGGCAGATCAATGTTATGTTGTATGTATGTATATTTCTGTTGTGATGGCTGCCATAAAGCAGACTTGCAACCAAGTGCATCAACTGCTTTGAACAAATTGGCACTCAGAAAAGCCTACTTCTTCCCTTATATCTTTCTTGAGAATTAAGCAGGTGCCAAAGACAAAGAAGCTCTCAGTATACTTCACAAAGTTTAGCAATGTTAGAAAGGACTACATTGAAATGTAATAACATGATAATAAAACTTCGACTCCTTAAGAGTTTAAGTTTATGTCAGGACATGAGGGAGACTGCTCTCGGGGTCATTATTTCCATGGTTCTCTCAAATCTGTACACTCACATCTCCAAAGAACACAATTCCTTAATATTACAGATTGTAATAGGAAATATAATGATCATGCTGTTCTACACTGACAAAAATACAGCAGTGGGTTTTAGAGTGTAGCAGAAAGTCAGAACTGCCTGTGCCCTTGGGAGATTTCAGTATAATGTACCAGAGTGGTTTCAGTAATGTACTAGAAAGTGGTGATTGAACACCAACTCTCATGTACTGCATGACAGTGACAGCTGAGCAAGGAGATTTTCTTTCTGGTGATTTATAGAGAAGGCTAAACTGAACAGGGACTCAAACATCAATATTATTTTTCCAATTTAATTTCTTCAGAGATATTTGAAAGCCTATCAAAATGTAATGGTAAAAACTCCCAATGAGATATTTGTTGGTGTAAACTGTGTGTGTTTGTGCTGGAGGGCGAAATGCAAAAAAAAAAAAATTCAATTCAAACAATACACATGGTGTACTGTTTGAGATGCAGGAGCATGCTGTAAATCAAAGCATGAATGAAGAGGAAGGTGTGACAGAAGAGTGTCTACTTGATATTTAATTTTAAATAATGTTATTGTTAGACATTCTGGGATGTGGGAAATAGCCTGAGTGCTATTCTGAGCTTCAGGTACTTGACAGATCAGTGGCAAACTGTGCAGGAACAGAGCTCTAGACATGAAGCATTAATTGAATGAAAATTCATATTTCTGTGTATATTCTGACTCATATTTTAGTGGAGGAGGATTCTATGGTTACTGAGAGAGAGAGAGAAACAGAGAAAAGCTACAGTATGATACTCTGCCTTCCTCATTCAGAAATTAAACTGTGCAATTATTTCTGCATTGGCCTTTTCACCATTTGTTAATAGCTGCTATCCCACAAAACTACATACGGCAGTGTGGGGAATTATATTTTCCATCTCATCCACTAATGAGTTAAAGAGGGACTTTGATCTTACTGTAGACTCCTTACAAAATATGGAAACGCAAATTACTTAAAGGGGGACTGTTAAAATAAGTTAAACTTTTTTGAAAATGGCTTAGATAAAACGGTAGCAGAGTTACGCTTTTAAAGGAGCAGCGTGTGGATTTTCTTCACCTTATTTTCTCATGTTGCATATCTATACTGTCCACAGCTCTCACTACTGTTGTGTGCATCACTGTATCCACCTGTAGCAACTTACATACACCATCCTCTAACATATTGGATGCCTGAAGAGAGCAGATAGCTGAAGAACTGCAGGGGAGATTTGGCAGTTTTGTTCTGTCTCCTCAATACAGCTCAAGCTGCTATCAAAGCTGAGAACCATATTTCAGCCAGCTACACAATTTCCAGGCATGTAAGGGACAAGTCTCTCTCCTGCAGCGACAAGCCCGTTGCTGAGGTAAACCCGTCCATGTGTACCAGAGATTTGGACACTTCAATGTAAAGTGTGACTGACTGCAGTTTCCGAACCCAGTGTGTAAGTTTGTAACTTAAAGGCACAGTTCATTTAAGAAAACAAGCCTTCCACTACTCCCTCCGTAAGTGGGAGTTATGCGTTGTACAAGTTTTTTTGTGTTCCACAGAAATCACACAAGATGTTTAAAGGAGTCACTGCTGTCATCGTCATTTGTGTCAAAAAGGGACATTTTTCTGAAGCAGGTTGTTTTTATTCTGTTGAACATCATATTATGCTGGATAAGATATGAATTATCTTTTCCTGCCTCATTCTTTGCAAACTGAAAGATCGTTTGCCCTTGGGTGTAGCAGACGTTCGTCCTGTTCACAGAAGATGGAAATTAGCTGAGTTCTTGGCTCTTCACACACAGTTTGGCAACAACTCTGACCACTTCTGTTCCATTGACAGGAATGCCAGCCATCTTGGATTACAGTGACTCATATGACTCACATAGGGGAGATAGGGGGATAAGAGTTGTGGGAGAGAATGGCAATTGCAAGCCACATACAGTAAATGTATTTCAGTTGTCCTTTCTTTAATGTGCCTCTCAGGGCTTTGCCCACAGCAAAAACTGTGTTTTCATACAGTCAGATTTGCTCATTATCGGACTGAGGCACACCAGCTGTGACTGGATTCCCTCTTCTACCTGAGGCTGCACTGACTCACTTGCGTCTCCCTTCTCAATCACATAAAACAAATGAAGAAACATTATCTCACCAAATGAACAAGAAAAACAGAGACTGGGAGACAGAATAAAAGCGAAAAGCACAGTGACAGGTGAATAAATGAGATGACCACAGGAAACATTTCCTCATTGCCCTTGGGCCTGTAACTAGCATATTTCACTTTGTTATGGTTGCTGGTGCAGAGAGAGCAGACCTGTTCTCCTGAAGTGTTTCTGTCTGAGTTCATCACACCAAGCTTCATACAAGAACCAGGCACACAAACAGATTCCGTCTCTTCAAACCCACTGAAAGTAACTGTCCTCAGTCCACCCTTAGCAGGAAACATCAGCCAACAACCAGGCTCATTACATACAAATGCATGATAAGCATCACATAAATGCAGCCTTTTGTCTTCAGCAGAGAGACAAACTTCAATTGAAGTGCTCAAGCGATGGGAATAGATGTCACAAGACTGTAGTCACTCCTTTTGAGTCAGTGAATCATATAGTAGAAGGGATAGGAACTGCTACTGGTAACCAAAACCTGACTCTCTGATGCTAAACAAGACAGTGAAAATGATCTCACACAGTGGGTAAGCACAAAGATAATAACAACAACTGATGAGGCTCAAACGTAGTTCTCCCATTTGAAACACACAAACAAAAGCGATCATTGCCTCAGCCATGAGCATGCCTCTTCCAGTCCATCTTGTCTCCTATTCCTGACTCCTGATACTGCTGTCGTTTCAGGTCTGTGAAAATCTTAGTACAATGATACAAAGCAGTTCTGGCATTATATATGAGAGATACTCTGTAGATATAGCTCTCAAGGACAGTATAAAGCTGATCTCAGTTTTTTTTATGAATGGTATTAGGTTGGTGTACAGAAAATGTGTTGTTTCAATTCATTTAGGTGAATATTTTG
>JAVQJX010051255.1:0-14128 GCA_036025115.1 Ambassis agassizii
AAAAAATTTGTTTTACACACACACACACACACACACACACACACACACACACACACACACACACACACACACACACACACACACACACACACACACACACACACACACACACACACACACACACAGCGGACACACATTCAGTCAGCAAAAAACTGATGCAGTCTGTTTTCAGCTGTAGATTCTGACACGTTAAAAATGTTGTTGAGGTGTGAGTCATTTTGTATCCGCTCACAGCATTAGCAGCAGTGCAGCAGTTGGTAAAGTGAAGGACTGTGACAGAAATAGATATCCTTAGGTCGTTGGTTTGAAATCCAGCTCATTTTTCAGACGTTACAGAGTTGGTGGTCAAACTGACACGTCAGCATGACGGTAAATCTCAAATGTTGGTGTCTTTCTTTGTAGACGGACACACAAATGCACCTTGTCAGACCTGGAAAGACTTTTGTAGCAGTGACATTTGCCTCTTTCTCTTTGCTTCCTTCTCTGAATGTCCGGTCTGCTATCGTCTATTTTTATAATACAGTCCTGTGTCTGTGACATTGCTCTGAAAGACCCTGACTTCTATATTGTGTTGCATGTGTCTTTCATCACCTTCAGGAAATAGAAAAAAAGCTCTATTTTTAGTTTTTATGACCCTTTCTATTATTTCTGTCAGCAGCATGTGGCAACAAGGGGCTGAAAAATGAAGCAAACGCTGAGGTGACAAAACTGCAGTTCTTCAAGTGGCCCATTGAGGGTTGTTCCAAAAGTGAGGCAACTCCCACACACGCCAGTATTGTTGAAAATGGAGAACCTTGTTTATATGTTTACAGACTGGTAACTGGTGCTAAATATTTTGGTCTCTAGAGATAATTAGTCTATTCATTATAATAATGCAATAAAGTGTCTAACTGTCCAAATATTTTTGTTAAACCTGTTATTCTTTTGGAAACACTCACCAGAGTATTTATGTCATCAATAAAAAGGCAGAAGGGGATGAAGTGATTCTATGTATGACGGCATTCAGAACAAGCAGCTCCAAATGGTGATTAAGAAAAAAATGAATATGTGAAAAGCGCCTGTAAACAAAGGCCACAACGTTATTATTAAACAATAACTGTTTTGAATTTCCGCAGTGATACATTTCATCATATAAAGTAATCTCTTAAATCCATTTTTTATTTATCTTGACTGCTGCTTGATTAATATTTTTTTTCCATTGGCTTCAGTGAGGCCTGCGTGTGGTTGGCTGTGAGCCGGAGTGATTGACAGCTCTACCTGGGTGGCAGGAGGCAGTGACAGCTCTGTCGCTGTGGAAACAAACACAGCAAGCCATCCAGCCAATAAGGATTGAGTGAGAGCCCTCGGGATTCATCCAACACATGCTGAAGATTTCCTCAAGGCCAAAACACACATAAACACACACACACACACACACACACACATATTCTTCTATGTGCTATACTGCTTTCTTGGATGTATGTTTAAGTTTATTCGGGAACATGTGTGTGTGTTGAGCTCATATGTGAGTGTGTGTTTTCTCTCCGTGTGGTGCGGCCTTCTTTCGACACCGTCTCTGGGTCGTTGACGTAGTTGTCATGGGAGAGTGCTCTCTGGACCTACAGGCACACACACACACACACACACACACACACACACACACACACGTACATGTACACATACACACAGCAGGGGACAGGGGTCAGCTTGTATTAAAAGACCAAATAAACGAAGTGTTCACACCAGCAACCCACCGCAGACAGAAAGGGAGAGGGCGATAGGAGGAAATATGTGTGTGGAAGGGAACAGAACAAGGTTGGAAGGAGCTTGGTTCTCACCTGGAGGGCCGCACACCTGTATTGGTGAAGGGCATTCAGTTAAAGCAAAGAAAAATAGGGGGTGTATTGGGGCATGTCTGTTGGCTGTAGCACTGCAGCTGTCCTGCTTGTTTGATTGGTCTCTGTATAAGGCCTGACCTTGGAGTTGATGTGTTGCTGATTTTGTGTGTGTGTGTGCAGATTTCATTTATGTGCCACCTCTCTTCTTAACTGTGTCACTCAGCTGCCTCGTTCTGACACTTGGCCTGTGTGTCTCTTTCTTTTTATATTTTCATTGCTTTATCTCCTTTCAGCTCTTTATATTCCTTTCTGTGTTTATTTCATTCCCTCTCACTCCTTCACTCCTCTCTGTTTATGTCTCCTTCTCCTCTGTCTGTCCTTTTTTTTTCTCTCTCTCCGTCTCTTTTTCTCCCTCTCCGGCCGTCATAAATCGCTCTCTTGTTGGCTGTTGAAGTGTGAGGAATGGCAGATCTGATGGTTTCTCACAGCTGTTGCAGGCATTCCCAGGTTCACCTCACCGCACTACCCTCTGTGGTCCTAGCTTTCAGAGACGAAGGCAAAATATACAAGACACGAATAGGGTTTTAAATATTTGAACTGCTTTGATGTGCGCTTGATTTATCTTGCCAAATAGTCCAACAAGTGAACACATCTCATCCAAAAGGAAGATAAATCAGGCGCTACTTTTACAGCAATTAGGGCAAACTGTTGCTTCATTTGGGTCTGTTGGCTTCATAGGACATTTAGTCTTTTTATTGCTGAAAACTATTACTAAAATATGGAGATATCTGTAATTATGATGAATTTGAAAATATTTAGTTTAACATACAGATTAAGAATAGATAACTGAGCTCATTTCCCAATCAATAGATTGGATCAATAGAACCTAAAATTAAGATGCTGTGATGTTTGGAGTGTTTATAATTTATTGACAATATAGTGTCCAAACACGCTCTACATACTACAACCAATACATCTTCATTAAAAAAAATGCCACATTTGATTGATAATACATCCTCTAGATTATTTTATTTATGCCAACCAAACATAAGGACTGGAGTCTGAGGTTCAAGTCCCCTTGACACCATGAGCTGTTGTGTTTTCACTGTTATTTCTGGCTATGAGAACCAGTCCCCTGCTCTCACATTGAGATGCGACTGGAGAAATACTCACACAAGTTCCATTTTCAAGGACTGAAACATTGACCTCATGTTACATTTTCCTGGTGAGATGTGCTCACTGTAACACAAGCAATGAAAGACAATGCAAAAAGTCACAGATGTTGGTGGGTTATGTGTCCAGTGTAAAAGAGGCCTTTGGGTAGCATTGTTACGGAGTCATTTGGATGAATGGTTGTCATTCTGTGGCTAAAAGTTGTTGCTGCTTTGTTGTCACAACAGGTGTAAAACAAGCAACTGCATGGGCCTTATGCTAGTAACTCTAGTCTATTGAGTCCCCTGACATCTCCTGTAAGGGCCCCTTTAAGATACACTACTGCTAGCATCTTCAAAACAACAACATGCTAACCAATTCTGAATTCTTTATTCCTGTAGAACACTGAAAATAATTGCAAGCAAGAAACCTGCTATAAAAGAAAAATAAAGGAGAAGGTCTATTACACTCAGGACTCCATTACTTATGTATTACAAGCTATTTCAGATTATTATTTATTATTTTATACTGACTTTTTATGCCTGATATTATTTGTTTTGGACTGTCTTATCTTAATATTTAAGGGTCAAAATCCTATTTCAATGTTCTTCCACATGTTAAATCAATTGCAGGTGTCTATTAAAGGAAATAATATTCATGCTACTCAAACACTGTGTAGTTTCATCTTTAATTTCCGAGTCAAAGATGAAAGGTGTAACAATATCCTCCAGCATATTGTTCTAACTGTGGCGGCTGTTGTTGTTTCATTTATGAGCTCTGCCTCACTTATCTCCCTCACTGTAACGACAATGTGAGCAGGTTAACGTGGTCAGTGTCAAACTGTAAATATTGACTCACCGTGCCTGGGAGAGTGATAGCTCTGTTGTTGTATGAAGACGCAGTGTCCTGTGTCAGCACAGTCTAGCAGCACATTGCCAAATATCCTCTTGCCATTCCCCACCTCTCAGCAGTGCTCCTACCCCCACTGACACACACACACAACCCCATTCTGGGAGCAGGTCTCGGAGCACAGTGTGATCTGACGCCCAGCATGTGACCCTTTTAACTCGGCTGGTGATACAGTATGTGCCTGTCAACCTTTCCAACGAATTCTTCTAAAGGTTTATTTGTGATTTGGGAAAAAACAAAACAAAAAAAAAACACCCTAAACAAAAACACGTTGTATGTCATAGACATAAGAAGCGTACCTTGGCAGTTTTCACTCATACAGGAAGACACAGACAGAAGATCAGATCATTATTATCACCGACGGGGATAAACAAGTTGCGACCTCTTTTTCTCACCCCATCCTTCTTCCCCACTCCCTCCCTCCTCACTTTCACTCCCTCTGTGCTCCCTCACCCTGTCACCTCCAGTCACCCCCCTCCCTCCCTTTTTGCTCCTCCCTCTCTCCTTGCCCCCATTGAATGAATAGTGATCATGTCTGGCGTTTCATCGGCTCTTTGCACTTCTCTCCTCTATTAAGATTGATGGGCTGCTCGGCTATAAATGAGCATGCTAAGACTTGGACAGGGCCACGGTCAGGCAAGGGCTACATCCACATGAACACACACACACACATGGATATTCACACTCTCTCTCTCTGACACACACACACACCATCCCTATTAGCAGTAGAATGTCTGAGCTGGGGCCCAGGAAGGGCATGGAAGCATACACACTCAGAAAATAAATACATACAGACACACCCACTTACATGCAAGCATGACCCTGTCAGTCACCTCCACGAGCATCTGTTGTCTGTACTTCTAATCTTGTATTTATAACTAAGACAATGTTTCACCATAGTCCAGACCAGAATGGAGGGAGATATAATGCTTGCTTTTGTTTGATTCATTTTGTTTCTGAATATCCACTTAAGTCAAACAGTACAGATCACTGTATCATATATTTGGCAGTATGACCATGCATGTACAACGGATTTGTGTGCATACATAAAAAGCCTAAGGGTACGAATGTTTAAGTAGTTCAGGTCTGTGGCTGGACATGAAAATCAGCTGATACTTGGGTTAGGCAAATCTGCCAAGACCAGATACCTTATACCATTTCCTTTGCATGAGGAAAACGCAAGTAGCCATCTTAGCCAACTTAGAATAATAAGTCTACAAGCTCCCTTTTTGGCTCAGCTCCATGTTGTTGCTGTCTGTTTGTAAAGTCTATTGGCATGCTGCACGTGTTGTGTGTTCTAGCTATTTCTCAATATTAGAGCCAATGTCTGATATTAATATCAGACTGGTGTGTCCCTAAAAGTCAGACAGTTCTGCCTCGCTCTTCAGGGAGGCGGTTTTGATACTGAATGTTGACAGTTGTGGGTTTAAGTATAAAAGTCAGTGGGCTAAAAGTATGTGGATGTTTACTAAACAACACTTAAAACAGATCACTGACATCCCATGATTTTTAAATGGCAGATAAGTTGATTTAATTTTGAGGACTGCAAGGCTCATGACATACTCTATTTGCACCATTATAAATGTCAGGATTTACAATATACTGAGTTTTTCATATGTCTGAAGCTGAACCCATGTGGGTTTGATCTCAGTATTGTTGCTTTTTTTAGTGTTTATTTTGCAGTTTCAGTCTCATATTTTAAGTTCACTGTTGCACACATTTGATCGTGTTAAGATTTATAAAAACAAAAACATTGTTTATGCATTCTAGTTCTTCGTTCTGATTTTCTTTGGTTCATGGCGTCTAGCGTTAATTTAAGTTCCCCAAAAAGTCCTCAGCCCTTAAAACTGTCCGCTAAGGCAGCTGTGAATAACTGTCCCGCATTTGGCTATGTGTTGGCCAGAGAGGCGCGCAGAGCCACAGATCACATGGTTAAACAACTGATAGACATTTACAAGACATTGCAGAGCCTCTCCTTTCCTTTTGGCTCGACACACAGTCTATCAGACCTTTTCAGCGTCTCACGTAAGCATGATGTGTGTTACATATACTTGAGCATAAAGTCTTCATGTGTATTCACATGAGTGTTCTTATGGAAGGACAGGCCGAGGAGGTGCTCACATCCTCTTTGTTGACATGGAAAGATTATAGGAAAATATTGCGTCATAATTATTTCTCAACACATCCCTCATAGATCAGAGTTCACAGGGTGTCTAATAGGGGGGTACTGAGAAACATGCCGCACAGAGCCTGACATAAATCAGCTCAGCTGGAGCAGATTTGATGACAAAGATTTAACGGCTGTAAAGTACACCCTGAGCCTCAGATTCTTGCAACTGTCATCAAATACCCACTAGGCCATTAACAGGTCACGCAGGCATATAGCTAAGCTGAGCCTGCAACATCATCAGCACACCGACCCTCCTCTTGTCACCAGCTGAAGCCCTCAGGAGCACAGGTGCATTTCCTGGAACAGCAGCAGGGGTAGAAAAGACTCTTTGCCCCAGTGCTTGTCCTCTCGTCTCTCCTCTTATTCTAACACTGCAACACAAAAAGCTTGACATTGGATCTGAAATCTCTGAATTCTCCACAGACGTCTTTTTTTTGAAATCCAGTGTTGACACATTGTTACAACATTCATGTTTGCAAAAAAAAAAAAACTTTCGGGAATCCATTTGTAATGAAGAAACTTTCCTTTATTTCACCACCATTTGCAGTTCTAACACAGATCAGCAGAAACAAACACCCACTCTGATGGTTTTTTTGTTGTTCTGTGCTCCAGGGAACTTTCTTGTCACTGCCTAGGATGACCTCACCTGTGGACTCCCCCGATCATATGCTGGGTCACGCACAGCAGGCCACAACTCCCCTCTGAGCATGCTCGACCACGTGGTCACGTCCTCGCCCTGTATGTTAATGCACACTTCAATCACACACAATGCTAAAACCACATAAGTGGCCTCTATGCAAATGCTAACTTCTGTGTTGAGTGTTCGGGGTAGAGAATTCGCTTAGGGAGCAGAGAGAGCGCGGTGTAGAGGAAAGATATGGTAAATAGGTTTATTCCACTTTCCTCAAAGCTCTCTGCTTGACAGTGCCACAGACCATCATACTGTTCGTGGAAAACATTTTAAAGTTTCACCGGTTTAATAGCATATTCCGTTTTTTGGCTCATATTTAATCTGATTTGTTAAACGGTACTCTCAATAAAACACACTATTGCCTCATAGACTCATAAGTGTGATCACTTTAAAGAGTTTATGTGCCAAAACTATAACTGTTTGTATAAAATGTTGCAGCTGCAGAGGTCAGAAGGGTCAATGGAAAACTGAAGTCTCAATATTTTGATAGATAAAGAAATTGTAGGCACATTTTGAACCTGAACAATCAGGGAGCTCCCTGAGGTTAACTATCAGAACTACATACCCTTAAGGACTTTTTTTTTTCCCCCTGATCAAATTCTCCCTCCCTGAGTGCTGTAATAGCCAGCTGGTTTTGTTAAGTTCTGAGAAACATACAACAACATTGTTTACAGGCTGTACAAGGGCTGCACCTTTTGGATACAATGTACGGACTGTGTCCAATCAGTTGGAATGAATAATAGCAGTATTAATATCAGCAGATAAAGGCGTTAAAATTTTCAGCTTAACATTTGTCAGAAATGACAAGTTAGCAAGCATACGTGAGTGTCAAAGTGTCAAGAATAAATAGTAGTTTATTATTATAGTTGCTGTCAATGGGAGGAGGAGAAAGATCACATTCTTTCCACACTTCAAATGTATTTTAATCAGGAGCTTAAGACATGACAAAACAGCAGCTACAATTAACCTCAGTGACAGTAAGCCACTATCCTGTTTAGCTGTCGTCATGACGACACATGGCTACAAACTGAAGTATTCCACTCCAGAATTGTCTCCTTTGCTTGGCTCTCTCATTCATGTCTCACTTTCACAGTGTATGTCTATATTAGTATGCCTGAGCTGGCGTGAATACATACCCACACATACAACCATGTTCTAGAATGAAGTCTGATATCTCTCAGCTTTGATTTGATGCCTCGGACCTTTGGGGATATTTGGTGTCGATGAGATGCTTTGGCAGCACTGCTAAGTGTGTATTTATGTGCAGCTAATGTTAACAGTAAATCAGTGTGGTGTATGTCAGATAATACTAAATGTTACATGTAAAGATGATACATTAACTATAGTGATTTGTTTATGAAAGTTATTTTGATGACACATTAAAATACCAGCTAACAAAGACAAAGTCTCAGAGGGTCACAAGATAAATCTGACACTATTTTCATTAGCCTTATTTTCATACATTTAAACACATGATGAATCAGCTGGTCTCATGTCTACGCTGTCTCATCATAATTATTATAAGCTGTCTCTAATTCATACAACTGCCATATTGTGTTGAGTAGTTACACATACACTGCTTCTTCTTCTTTCCTCCCTCCTGTCCTCCTGGTGGATAGCGTGACAGATCTGCCACGTCGGCACCTGGTTGTACACAAGTGTTAATGTCCCCACCTCATCTGAGAGTCACTGGACCACTGACACCGTGCACAAACTCGTGTGTGTCACAGAAAGTCACAAGGAAAAAAAGAAAGGTGATCTATGATGTATTGTGTGTATGTGCGTAATCGCTCTTTGTGTGTGTGTGCGCGGGGTGTGATGTGGATGCATGAGGCGGTGTTTCTGTCCCCTGTCACTCAGGAACAACAAGCAGATCATTCCTGGGTTCTAAAATAAACCTCCCTCCCCCCCCCACATGTGCTCCTCTCATCAGCACCTCTCACCTTCAGAGTGACAGGAGACAACTGAAGGGTGGGTGGGGGGGTTGGGGACTAGTGGGGGTGTGTGTGTCCGAGGTGCTGAGGAGGAAACTGGTGACAGCAGGCGAGAGAGTCAGCAAACCCTGAAGGTTGTAGGTGCAAAGACAGACCAGCCAATCACCATCATACATACTAGTGTGTTATACAAATGTTCACGAGTTCAGTTAGTGCGGACAAGAAAAGCTTTTTCCATAACTATTAAAATTTGAAATTCAGGATCCAAGTTCTGCTGTTTTTGGAGCCAGAAGATATTGTTCTAATCCAGAGATGTGGCTGATGTTACAGATAAAAGTTCAGTGATACAAATCTAAAATCTTGGCTTATGCTGTTAGCATAGCATGACTGTGTGTGTGTGTGTGTGTGTGTGTGTGTGTGGTGTCAATTCTCAGGGATCTTCATGAACTTTGAGACTGTGAGGTCACACACTTGCTGACAACTCAACCACCTGTTCCCACACACACACACACACACACAAATGTGCATGGTGACAGACATCCACACCTTCACACCCACATCCATATACACTGCACACTCTCCTGTGACTAGTCACTTTGGCAGACTTGTAGGTATTAGTTTGCACAACAATTTGCACAATAAAGACAATGAGGATGTGTTTGCTGGTGCATTTGTCTGAGATTTTGTGTTACATACAAATGGAAATAAGCTTTTTTTTCTGGAGAAAACATTGTATACTGATCGCTCACATTCAAAAAATGTGCCCTAATGTACACTATTATTAAACCCACACATGCACACAAAGTATTACATTAAAGAAACATCTGTTAAATTATTAAGACATTGATTACACTGCATCATCATTGACATGAATATATATATATTTTTTTATTTGGCTCCAAAGGTCACAGAACATATTAATGTCCTTGCTGATATAGTGTGTTTGCAAAGAAAAGCTTTTTTTTTTTTCAAGTTCAGGGTAAGTTATGTACCTGACCCAGTCTAAAGAGCAGAAGCAGGTGCATTGGGGTTTTTAAGTGCGAAGGGTCACACAGCCCGTTATATACACATCTCTCCTCCCTCCTTGGCTATATACAGAGTCATGTACCATTACGTCTGTGTCACACAAGAGAAGATGTCCTCCTGCCTGACATCCAAACAGCTGCATCAAGTAAATGTCTGTCAAACCAGACACAGAATATGCAGTTCATCATCCATCTCTCTGCCACAGCAGCTTTACCCTCAGCAGTCCATTACTACCAGCTATAATATCTCCTGTGGTCTTTGGTTGCCATGATGTAATTCTGTTAATATGTGTAAGTATGTGTAATGTTGTGTATAAAAGTGTTTTGATAGGCTCTGCCTGTAGCGCACATTGTTATGTGGACGATCAGGCATGTAACGAGGGGAGGTTTACAAGTTTTCATAAGTAGTGTTTAGTATCTCCATCCAAAGTTGGCAAGTTCATGGAGGCAAATACAAAATGCTGCATGAGTCTATGTAGTTACTGCTTTATTGCCTCCTTCAGGGGGTTGAAGTGCTTACTATGCTTATGAGGGCCAGCCCAGTCCAGATTCAATTCCAGTTGAGTCACATGGTTTCATGGTCTGGACTCCTCATTCGAAATGTTTGTTCCTGCTTGAAAAATATTCCCTCCAGGTACTGCTGTGTCAAGCTCATATGTTCAGAGATCTGTCAATCTTCTCTTTGTCCACAGTTCAGCATGATGCTCGTACAGCACATGGATAATTAATTCATGGAACGTTCTGTACCAAAAGCAACTTACACCCATTCCAGGGTGTCATTTTCTTTTCGTGACACATTAAATTCAGCCCATGTGAGCAGTGACCTGTGAGCTCCCGCCTCCCGACTGGCTACCAGCCAGTCCTAAAGTCCGAGAGTCAAACAAGAAGCTCTGCTGTCCTCCGCTGAGCACACCCAGACTGTCCGTTAAAGTCCCACTGGGAGACGAGCCAAGGAAGGGACTTTGATGATTGGCAGTGGCAGCGGCGGCCATTTTATCAGGACTGGCAGCGAGGCGTGGTGAGGGGGGGAATGTGTAACCATACAGGCTGTAGGGTGGCGTGTGAAGGCGTAGGCCGGCGTAACCCTGCGAGGTGGGGCTGGACAGATAGCTGAGCTGAGAAGCAGGGAGAGGCAGGGAACAAAATCCTTCGCTTTCATACGCAGATGGACCTCTGGGAGGGGGGAACGGCTCGGGGGGGTTGCTGTAACGGTGGAGTGGGTGCGTGGGCCGGCTGCAGGTGTAGTCAGGTGGGCTGAGAGGGCACACCTGGAAAGGGGAGGAACACGGAGACGTGGAGAGCAGGTGAGATGATCCTCCATGAGCTCCAGGGACTCCTACAGAATGAGATACAGGAAATCAGGAAAAGTCAAATGAAAGTGATGATTGGTTCAAATATCAACCAAGACCTCCACTATGGCTTTGCTAGAGTGGCTCAAAGACTCTGTGTTTAGGACCTCAGAAATCCATATGTCATCTTGCATAAACAGATACTCCTAATGGATTATTGCCTGTTTTTTTGCTTATTCTTTGGTTTGGTTTAGGCAATAAAACCATTTGGTTAACGTGTATGGGTTAACAGATTCCCATCTTCCATCTGTCTTAAGTGGTTATGTTGACCACAATCATTCCTAAGTCTTAACTAAACGTACGTACAACCCTTTTTGTTGTGGTCATATGCTGTGGTAGATTTTCTGTCTGCAAACCTTACCTTGCTTGGCCATGCCAGGAATGTCCTCAAACGTAAGAGTCCTTAGAGATGGACGCCAGAATGCGTAAGACTCCACCAGAGCCTCCAAACCCATCCTGTAAAACACACGCAAATGTTACACATACAGTAAGCCCCCCTGACAAATAATCAATAAAATCCTTTAAAGCCCTTCCTACTCCTCTTTTCTGCAGTCAAGCTGCAGATTCTCTGTCTGGGTCTGGGTTCTGCATTACAACAACCACCTGGCGGCCATCTTTGTCGCCAGTGGGGCCTCTCTTGCCATCTCCATGGAGACCACAGGTAATGAGGAGCATAAACGCCACGTTGCGATTGGCTGCTGCTGGTCGGGTGCTCAGAGGTAATTGCTTTCACACGGCTTTTACGGGCGAATCAGGACGAAGGAGCAGGAAGCCGCAGCAACGATTTATGAGGTGGGACTCCCCTTCCCCCCCAATCTGAGTCTCCCTCCTTCTCTAGGTGGGGCAGAGGGGTGCTGTGGCGGGGTAATGCGAGTGCTCTGTTACCCCTCGTTAGCGTGAGGATAAAAGTCCTCCCCCCTGCGGGGTTGTAGCCACGGTGATAATTTAGACAAGCTGCCCGGAGCGGTTCTGTGTGCTCCAAAGCAGCCTATCAGAGTAGAAGTTTATTTAGCAAACTGCTTAACTCTTCCTGTAATATTTAAGGGGGAGTTTTTTTCAGCCTTCCTGAGTTTAACTTTTATAGGGTCAGCTGTCAAGGTTCCCGGGTTATCCATCTCTACCTTCCTCCCTCTCACATTTTCTGTCTCACATGTTCCCTCTCCTTCTCTTTCTCCTGCTCTCCCCTCCTCTCTAATGATTTCTGTGAGGCCTCAGGGGAGTGGCTGTTTGGAGCCTGTTGGAGTTTTACTGCTGTGTTGTTTTAATGCTGTGTTTATATATGTTTAGAAATATGTTTATACAGATTTTCTTCAGGACACTCTCGACTTTTATTATTTTGCTGTTGATGTTTATGTTCCCGAGCCTGGCTGGAATCTGACGCTCCATTTAGGTTTGCAGTTGAAGTAAAGTTTTTTTTTTTTTTTTTTTTTTTTTTAAATACTCTCCATCTGTAACTATGTAATTTCAGAGATTAATTTGCCTTTTAAAGTTAGCACATTTAAATGAAAATGTATCACCAACAAACCATAATGGTATGTGCCACGTCTTTTCAGCTTACTCGATTTCTTTCCTGCCATTTAGGACAGATTTAATGGGAAGGCTGCTCCACATTTTCCATTAGAAAAAATAAATAAATACATAGCTTTGCTCCCCATAAAATCAGACTGAAATAGCAGTGACAAAAACCACAACCAAGCCAGAATATAATGCAGTCATGCATCCCGCACTACCCCTAATGCACTAGATAATGTGAAAATCTCTGTGGTTAAAATGAACTCACCGGTTCCTGCCAGAGTCTCTGAAGCCTTTGGCAAATGGGTTTCTGTCAATTTTCAGCCTTGTAATCTGAAAAACAAAATAATATCTAATTATTTCCAAAAATTTTGTTATTACAACGCTCATGATAACTGGAAGCTTTTTTTCCCAGACAAAATGATTTTCCTTCTCTGTAATCTTTCAATCAGCTCTAAAAATAAACACATTCATGTGCATAGTTAGCGGTGCTCTTTGTGTGCTTGTGTGTTTCCTTGCACATATATGTGACTTTGTGAAGGCTGAATGCAGTTAATGTTTGTGGGGCTGCTCAGGCTGTGGGTGGTGTTTAAGGCCCAGCTCTATGACCCGCATCCAAAGGGACTTTTATAGGCATTGCCACCATGTTCTGACTTCAGCCATCATACGCTGCGGCCTGGCCAACCTCAGCTAACGTCCCCCTTTAGAACAAAAATCCAGAAAAACCAGCAACTTTCCCTCTTTTAAGAATCTGGCTTCGGTGAGGGAAATCCATAAAATGTAAAACGCACAAGCAGTGTACAAGTACTTAAAAAAAAAACTACTGTTGTTTCTTAACAGTCCAATAAGCTCATGTGTCTCAGTCTCTGTTCTGCAGGAAGCACACATGCACAGTCACACCTCTTTAAATGCAGACCAGGCCAAGGTGCAAACACAAAATTCATAATATAATACACAAATGAAAACAGTTTGTCTTTTCAGTTTCTGGCATAATTCTAAAGTTAAAGGTGTCTTATTTAAAGAATCTTAATTGTTACAAGTCATGTTTTGTGTGCAGTCAGTGAAGTGGAACATGTTGAAAATGTGGTTCTTTTGTGTTTGGTTCATAGCCGTGTTGCTTTTAAGGTGAGAGTTATTTACATAGAATCCTGTTGCTTCTACCTGTTGGTTCTGATATGCTGTGACGGTGGTGAACACGGTCTCTGGGAAGGAGAAGGTGCGGGTGCCTTCCCCGGCTGGGATGGCTCTCACCGGGGATAACTCCTCTCCACATTCCTTACGGATCACATGGACCCGAGGCTGGTACTTGTGCATGGAGTGCAGAATGATCTGAGCAGTGAGGAAAAAAAAGACTGAGTTTTTTATTCTATTACATAATGGCACTTTTATGCTGTAAACTATAAATGTATGAAAGTAAGCTTTTGTAAGAGCTGGATACACATCTGCAGAAGATGCATTAAATTTACTGAGGCTTTACCCACCATTCTAATTGCAGCAATGGTTAGACTTGATCTTATATATAAGATATGTGTACAATGCAGCATCACCTTCAGTTTCAGGCTTTTATTA
>JAVQJX010051283.1:0-14193 GCA_036025115.1 Ambassis agassizii
ATATAGCGGCTTCTATGTTGGGTTTTACCATCGTAGGTTTTCTGAAAAACAACTAAAACAACTCTGCACACCATTCATGAGCATCATGTTCAAATTTCTGATAATAAATTTAAAGAGTCTCTTTTCTAACATTGAAATAGACATCACACTCATCATAAACACCATGTAAGTGATCCTGTAAACCTGCTTTCTTCCCTACAGGACATACGGCCGTGCACCGAAAATGATCCACCTTGAAGCTAATTTTGTCCAGTTTAAAGAGGAGCTTCTCCCGAAGGAGGGCAACAAGGCTCTTCTCACGTTCCCCTTTCTGCACATCTACTGGACGGACTGCTGTGTGAGTACAAGACACACAAATGCGCACTCATTCACTCAGTAATTCCAGCTGGAAGCGTCATGCAAAATGATACTCCTTGCCTTTTTCTTCTCTTGTTAAACAACTAATTGTGGGTTTAGTGTGGAGTTCGGTGACTATATTATCAGTTTAATCACCTCTACTGTGTGTTTCTGTGTACTTAAAAACACAATGCAGGCAAATTATTTTCTGAATAAATGTTCTAGAAGTCTGAATAACAGACTCTTGATAAAGAGACATGTCTGCTCTTTAGGGTCCTGCTAGTTATCTTATATCTCGGGTAAAAATAGGTCACAGGCAGCTCTGTAGACATGTCAGATATGCAAACACATAGTCCACTGACTTATTACCATGTCAACAAAACTCTGTATCCTCGAAAGGCTGACAGGCACACATCATTGTTAATTTCCCCTTTCACACACAACACTGTGGGAGGGACATTTTTGTGAGTTACAGAGTATTTTTATCTCTGTGGTTTATGTGGTTGGTGGCTTTACTTGATACAACCAACTTGACATTTACTTTTGTCAAAGGAGAGAAAAACAGACAGGAGGAAAACAAGAATGGAAGCAGGAACCTGCTGCTGCTGACTGAGCAGCTGGTTAGTTTAAGGAAGTGCTGCCATCAGCTTGTGACTCATGACATTTCAGGGCTGTGCCTGTGAGAGTGGCAGCCTGTCTGTGTAGTACAAGACACATTTACACCTGTGACTGTACTCCAGGGGAAAATATTGTTAAATGTGGAGATTTAGGCTGAAAAAAGAATTGGCATGTAAATCAGTTGACAAACAGGAAGTTTCAATTAAACCAAACAGGTTAGGTAATTCCTGTTTTAACTCACAAGTGTGGTTAGTCTGTGAAAACATGACTTCTTGATTTCACTTTCAAATACTGCAGTGTTTTTCCCATCAAAACCCTGCTCTCACATGCTGTGCTCTCAAAAAAATGGACGCCTTACTGTCTTAAAATACAGTTGGATACTTAGGTTGAAGCATGTAAACCATTATGTTGCATTTCAGTGTCCTTGTTTTTAAACGTATAAATAAAGATGCAAACTGGAAGAGGTGAAGCTGAACTAAACGCAGTGTTATAGCAATGACATGTCTGTAGACAAAGTTCACAGTACCTGGACGGGTAATAAACAGTAGTAACATCAGTAAATATAGTAAATCATTAGTAGTTATTTTGCTACACCCATGCAGCTTCCACACTAACCAAACTGCTGCAGCCAGTCAGCTGACTGTGCGATGCAGTGGCTCCCTTTTCAAGCTTAGTCAGGCAGAACTAATCATCCAGTATAATTGAAAATTTGTGCAATTTCCACATGCACTGTGCTTATTTTCAGGACGTTCTGTGGGCTCAGAGCCTGAAGGAAAACACTCAATAGAGGCCTTTTCAGCTTGTTTTGTTTTGTTTTTTGCTACATGTACGGTGTCATTCATCTGATATTCACAACTTAAACATGATCCAAGTGAAAGTTCACTTCCAAAACATTGTGTAACAGGCAGGGCTTCAGTTTTCCTCTGTGCCGGCGGACTGTTGCATAATAACTGACTCATCATATTATATCCCACCTCTGCTCATTTCCAGCCAATTTAAGGCAAACACTGCCCTTCAGCAGCAGTCATTTTCCCAACACTAACTCCCTGTTACAATGTGTGCTGCTGGCGAACAGGTTCAGTTATCATGACATGTAAACTCGCTGGCTGGCATTCTTTTTTGTAGCTTCCGTCAGAAAAAGGAGAAGTGTGTTGAGTCGTATGTCACACAATGTGCTGTTAGGATCATTAAAACTTTACCTTTTTATATCTAGTATTTCTTCTTGTGTTTTTAGATACAATTTTGCACATGATGCAAAAATGGTAATACACCAGGATTTGATGCTATTCAGAGCCTTATTTTCCTATTGTAGATGCAATAAAAATCTAAAAGGGTTCAAATAACCGTTAAAAAATTATTACATTTTTGGCATTATGACCACAACAGTTAAAAAACAACACCACCAGTAATCTTACTGACACTTTTCTCTGTGGATTTTCACTCTCTCAGTGTGTCTCAGTGTGTCTTCATGTAATCCCACACTCACTCTTTGATATTTATATCCAGGCTCTTTGGGGGCCACAGCATCTGTTGCAGCACTCCTTGTTCTGAAAAGATTTGTTTATTCACTTGGGGTTGTTGCCATGCTGCAGGATGAATGTGGTGCAGTTCATATGTGTCCTTTGTGATTTTGCATGATGCAAGAGAGGTGTCCAAAACATTGGCTGTATCTTGTATATTAAATAAACCTCTATAGACGGCAGGTATAATGAAAATAATGTGCTTTATTGTAGGACACAGAGGTGTATAAGAGCTCAGTGAGGGAGGACATGATGCGCTGGCAGAACAGCCTGCGGACACACGGCTCAGCAGACTGGGTCATCATTGTAGTAGAGACCAATGATACCAAGAAGAAGAACAAGACGAACATCCTGCCCAGATCGTCCATTGTCGACAAGATCCGCAGTGACTTTTGCAACAAGCAGAACGACAGGTTAGTTCTTTAGATAAGTAGGGGTTGTTCTGCCTCTGTCTGTCTGTTTGCTAAAGACACCTCTGTTTGGCTTCTCTGTGATTCAGGTGTGTAGTTCTGTCAGATCCTCTGAAGGACTCATCTCGGTCTCAGGAATCCTGGAATTCTTTGCTGCTGAAGCTCAGAACTCTCCTCCTCATGTCCTTCACAAAGAACCTTGGCCGCTTCGAGGACGACATGCGTACGCTCAGAGAGAAACGCACACAGCCCGGCTGGAGCTTCTGTGAATACTTCATGGTGCAGGTACTTAGAAAAAGCACAGGCATGTGGGTGCTGATTTTGTAGCTGGTGTATGATGACGGAAACCTGACTGAAAGGGTATAAGAATGTGCCCTTCTGCTGCTTCTTTGGATATTAATCCATTAATGTATGTGACCTCATAGCTCTGTGCCATCCTCTGTTGTTGTGATTATCCAGTGTTCAGTTGTGTGTCATCTGTGTGTGATTGTGCAGGAGGAGCTTGCCTTTGTATTCGAGATGCTACAGCAGTTTGAGGATGCCTTGGTTCAGTACGATGAACTTGATGCGCTTTTTACCCAGTATGTCCTTAACTTTGGAGCAGGAGGTATGAAAAACTCTCCTTAAAATAAACTTTTGTGCATGATTGAACATCTCTTTTATTTTCATTGTTTGTCTGTTTGACCGGTGTGTTCCTGTCCACAGACACGGCGAACTGGCTCGGCTCATTCTGCGCCCCGGTGCGCAGCTGGAGCGGCTTGTTGCTCCGGCGGCCCATCGATATGGAGAAGAGGGATGGGATCCAACGTGGAGAAGCCAGCCTGTTAGACCTGAGGAGCTATCTTTTCTCTCGTCAGTGCACTTTACTCATCTTCCTTCAGAGACCATGGGAAGTTACTCAGAGAGCCCTGGAGCTCCTTCACAACTGTGTCCAAGAGCTCCGCCTGCTGGAGGTAAACAGCAACAGTTTTCATATATCTTTTTTTGTCATACTACTTGTAGGTATGATCATTTTGTTTTTTGTTCTTCAGGTGTCCGTCCTTGAAGGAGCGCTGGACTGTTGGGTGTTTCTCAGCTGCTTGGAGGTTCTGCACAGGATTGAGGGCTGCTGTGATCAGGCTCAGTTAGCTGCAAACTGTTCTCACACTGTTGGCCTGTGGGCCTACGCTACAGACAAGGTAAAAAAAAAACAAGAAAATATTGTGTTGTTTACAGCTTTATTTGTGAGTCCATGGATCTGTTTAAATAAACTTGTAGTATAACAAATTGTTCCCCCCTTTTCCCTGACTTCTCCAGCTGAAGTCTCTGGGGGAACTATGTGGCCTGGTGTCAGAGAAGGGACCCACATCAGAGGACCTGAACAGGACTGTGGATCTGCTGGCTGGACTGGGGGATGAGAGGCCTGAGACTGGTTAGTAACAGACTCTGTTATTAATAAAGCAAGTGTGATTTATGCATATATATTCACTAGTCACAGAGGTGGTAATGAGATGCATAAAAAAGAGAGACTGGCACCTGCTAAGGATTTTGCTAAAGCACCTGTTCTCCAATGAGGAGTTTGCAGGTGGTTCTATGTGATAAATGACCTCAGGTTAACACATCCTACTGACACTTCGCCTGATTTACCAAACTAGCTGTCAGATGTTGCTAAGAATGATTGTTTGTTTTTGTGTCACCGGCACTTTGGCCCCTGTTGGCCCTCATCAGCAGCAGTCCAGCTGATTCAGGGCTGACAGGACATGTGACAGGCCTGATTGATTGAGTGATTTTGCAGTTTGTCTACAATGAAAACATTAGCGAAGCAAAACATCAGAGCCAGCTCCAACCTTTCATCATTGTGTTCTGTATATTTTAGATGTTGAAAGTCTCATTATTTTAATATCAATCATTTTTCTCTGATTACAAATGCAGGCAGATGCAGGGTATACATGTCTATCAGCTGTTGTCTCTGCAGCTTTTCACAGTGGATATGAAGCAGTGCCTCTGTTGGGTTAAGTTCTTTTGTGTCACTGTGGTGTCAGGGCCCTTGGGGTTTAACTTTCATTTTCACATAAACGTGTGAGGTTGTTTGTCCGATCATGTTAATTAAGAAGGAATGAAGCGTTTGGAATGCAGTAAATAACTGTGTGTGTTATTTTTAATGTCCCTTTTCTTCCTCCACAGTCAACAGTTTGCAGAGCCCGTACAAAAAGCTGAAAGAAGCTCTGTCGTCTGTTGAAGCTTTTGAAAGGCACTATCTTGTAAGTCACACGTACAAGTGTTGTATTTCAGCTGGAAATGTATGTTCTCTGAACTCTTGGCCCGATTTTTCAGTCAATATGTTTTGCTGGTGTAATGTCCTGGAAACCTCAGTGGAAACGATTTTCATTATCTTTCTTTTTCTTCCCTCCTCCTCCTCCACCTTGTTGGCACCTTCTTGCATCAGGAACTCTCTCATGCTGCTATGGAAATGTACCGAGCCATTGGCCGTCTGAGGTCAGCCAGACTGGTGGGGAAAAGCCTGGCCGAGTTCCACATGTAAGGAAGCAGCTGGTTGAATTTGGGGTATAGGCTGATATCAGATTTATCTTGAAGGTCACAAATGTTCTTCTACCTAGTGCAGCCTCTTCTCAAGAACTGTTGGTCAATTACTGCTCATAAATACACACACAGTTCTGAGAAGAATCGGTGAGATCACCAGTCTGAGTTTATAGTGAGTGTGTTGACACAAATTGGAGCAGTAAGAGTGAAATCAAGGCTTATTTTCAAAAAATGGATGGGTACCACAGGTTGTGTAGTTTCATATAAAATACTTTAATAAGGGGGTAACAATTGCTTTGTGTCTGTGTGTCTTTATCAGGAGGAAGGGGGACCCGGCTCGGGCAGAAACCTTCTTACAGGAAGCTCTGAAATCATACGTATCAGAGGGGTGGAGCCTCCCTGTGACTCACACCAGGAAACAGATTGCTGAGTGTCAGAAACTGCTGGGCAGAACTGATGAGTATCCTTCAAAGTACCGACAGCATCCATAAGAACTAGTTACACAGCAGCTGCCTGGAAATCCCCAAAAAAATCACTATTTAAGTATTATAAAGTTGTTGGCTAGTTGAATGGATTTTTGTGTGTGTTGTTTGGTGTCCTTTACAAACTACTACAGCTACTTGCAAACCAGTGCCTTGTTGGCTGGTGATGTGAATCTGACTACAGAGGAGAGGAAGCACTTTTGTCAGGAGATCCTGACGTTTGCTGGGAATAATGAAGACCAGTGTAAGCAATTATCTTTACTCATGTTTTTATTCAATTGGTGATATGCAAAGAACAGACTCAACTTAGTGGTTTATATAACTTTAATAACTGTTTTTGTCCCTTCACAGCTCACAAAGTGACTCTCAGCATGGGGGTCTTCACACAGCTCACACAGCTTCAGTTCCACCCAGCGACTGCCTCGGTGCATTCTGGAGCCGTCCTGCAGGTGGAGCTCACGCTCCGGTGTTTAATGCCCATGCCGGTGCACATACAGCAGCTGGTCGCTAGCATTCACTTTGACGTGGATCACGGAGGAACTCACGGGAGGTCTAAGGGAGCTCAGAGACAAGCAAACCCAGGGACGATAGAGTTTAACCAGGGTAACTCATCAGCAGGTCCTCACTCCTCCTTGGGAACTGGACCTGCGTTAGAGCTGGATGAGATACAGGACAGAAGTCCTTCGGACAATTCTCTCAACTCTACAGGAATTGTGTGCAAAAATACTCACCTGCTTATGCGTCGTCATGACAGCAACTCACCGCCAGACACGCCCAACTGTGTCAGCCCCCCTACTGTCACCATGAAGGAAGGAGCGCAGATGCTGAAAGTGCAGGATGTAACGTTAAAGCCTGGGAATAACAGCATCACCTTCACAGCACCAGTAAGAGACGCTACTATATGCAAAAGAGTGATGGGTCTGATTAAAATGTCCCTCTGACTGTGTTATTTCCATCCTTTCCCTGTTTTTCTTCTCAGAGCGGACAACCAGGAACTTACACATTGCGTCAGCTCTGTGCCACAGTTGGGAAGGTGCAGTTCGTCCTGCCTCATATTTACCCGTCGGTCCAGTATGAAGTGTATTCTCAGGAGCCACAGCTTACTGTGGAGCCTCTCTCAGGTCTGAATTAATTAACACAAATAAAATTCAAGGTGTTGAATCACATAAATCATGCTCCTCATTGTATCTGTTTTGGCTTCTTCAGAGCCGCTGTTGGCCGGTTTGCCTCAGATGGTGAAGTTTACTCTGTTGACGGGTCACTACACTGTGAAGAAAGGTGATGCTCTGCAGCTCAGCAACACAGACACCATGCCCATCCTGCCCTCCAGCACCTGCACCGCCCGCATCCACAGTCCTGCTACGGGTCAGTAACTGCATCAGCACGGATAAAAAAATCTTTGTTGATACTTGAGCGTTTGTCTCCCCCTTCTGATTTTTATTGTGGAACTGTGTGAAGCTAGTAGTGTTAGCATCGATGTCCTTTTCCCCACCAGAGTCTCCACAGTACTGTAAGGTATTTTTTGTCCCCTGTCCACATGTGCAGAGCTGGTGGGTGAAAGTGTCCTGTCCATCCAGTCGTCTGAAAAAGTTACCAGCATCAGCCTTCCTCCCACCCCTCCCTACCACACTCTGGAGTTCCAGCTGGAGGTTTTGTGCATCATCCCGTCTGGATCCGAACGGCCTGTAAACGAGAGACTGACCAACGGGGAGGTCCGTCATCGACCACGCAGCTACAGTCATCCTGACACGCCCATGACAGCCATTGACCAGAGGGTGAGACAAAGATATATTTTTACTGTGTGAGAAATGCACATTGAAGGCATTTACTGTTACCTTTGGACCAACTATCACCAATACTATTCAACAAGATTGAATGTAAGATATTGTAACACTTCTGTCTCTTTTGCAGATGTCCATTGACTGTCCATGGTCGATCTACTCCACACTGCTCGCCCTCACCTTCTATATCCCCTTTAAGACCAAACACTCACTACTTTCTGCTGGTAATAGGTGAGACTCCATTTTCACAGGAATCTGAATGAATTTATGTGTTTAATATTAGCACACTACCCCTTTACCTGCATGTCTGACCTGTGACCTTTGACCTGACTTCACAGGAAGTACGTTCAGGTGTGTGTGCAGAATGTGTCAGATGTCAACTTCACACTGGCAGAAGTGAAGCTGACAGAGAAGCAGCATGCATCACTGGAGCTTCAGTCCCTCAACACTAAGACACAGCAGGTAAGCAGAAAGAACACTGTAAAATCTCAGCGTGCTGATTTCCCTTTTTTTTTTTAAAAAAAAAAAACATCATCCATAAATTGACACCTCTCTCTGTGTGTGTGTGTGTGTGTGTAGCTTCTGTGCAGTAAGCACAGTGTGTTCTGCTTGTGGGAGATGAGGTGGAAGGACGACCTGCCCTCGTGTCTCCAGTGCATTTTTTCTGCCAACTTCTCTCCACTCAACCAGGACATCTCTGCCTTCAAACCCTATCACTACCAGTTCCAACTAGAGAGAGTCACTGTAAGTCCACAGAAACGCACCAACAAGCCACAAGAGAGGGGTACTGCTTGTTTTTTCTGTTATCCTCACTATAAATACAACTTCTCCTCCCTGCTGTCAGACATTGTACAGCGTGCGAGCAGAGATCTTGCCTCCTGCTGGCGAGCAGCACTGTCGCTCTGGTTTGCTCTGCGGACTTGAGGTGTGTATAACACGACTGACTGAACCTGCAGAGGGCGAGCTGACAGAAGAGAGCAAGACTGACACAGATGGTCTGAAAACGACCAAACTCATGTATGAAGGTACGTTACCAGCCATTTTCTATAAGGATGATTGAAGAACAAAGATGGAAATAATCTTTTCAAAATAAATATTCAAGTGTATGAATACATCTATTGATTACTTACTTGCTGTATTGATAATTGAACCAATAAATTAGCCACAGTTTCAACAATGAATGCAACACAAAAATGTTCATCATCATCATAAAGTTAATATTATATGAAAGAGTTGAGTGAAAGATTATTATTATATTAACCCTCTTACAGTGGTTGTGAAAGGGTAAATCTGTATCTATACAGACCTATGCTGTTTGTTGTTAAGTTGAACATTTTAACATGGAAGTCTGTTGGGATTGACTCACTGACATTAGCATGTTTGCTAACACAACATGAGTTATCTGAGGCATTATCTCACATGTACGTGTGTGTCCGCAGTGGCTGACAGCAGCAGTAACTGGGCGGTGTGTGGGAGAAGTTCAGGGATGGTGTCGATGCCCATGACGGCCAACGCCACCCACAAGGTGCAGATTGAGGTGATGCCGCTGTTTGCAGGTCACCTGCCCTTCCCCAAGATCAAAGTGCTGAAGTACCTGCCTCACACGCCTGCACTGGCCTTACAGTCAGACCCTGGTAAGAACCCCTCACCACTCAGTGTTTTAAACAACAGGAAGGGCTGTTTAAATGCTCGTGAGCACTCAGTAATGTGTTTATTTCTTGGCACCTACAGACAGCTGTGTGGAGAACGACAGTCTCTCTTTACTGGACAAGACACTGGACGACCAGGCGGACACGGCGAGCATCCGGAGCCGGGGCAGCGTCCACTCTGTGGGCAGCGGTGACCAGCAGCAGAAGGGTGTAGCCATGCCACGTCTAGAGCCCTTCAACCCCGGACAGGTGTTCAACCACACTCACGCACGCCAGGTCCTGGTGCTTCCTGCCACCGATGACCACATCATGGAGGTGAACGCCACATGACCCTGGTGGCGACACGGTCCACAACCCTCTTGAAGGACAGAACCCAGGCCCCCAAATAGACTCTGTTGAGCTTTTTCTCTGGGGCAGATTGGGTCCATGAGTCCATGTCAAAAACCGCCGCAGGTTGCCGGTATGGACTTCTCTCCCCCAAAGCATGAAATGTTCACATCACTGGAGACGTAACGGACTTAGACAGTGACGAGCCAGTGACATCTGCTGATACATTTAAATAAAGAGTTTTCTTTGCCATACGTTGTACATAGCTCATTGGATGGATTTATAGGTATAAATATATAAATATATATACGGACCGTTTCGATCGGCGCCTGTCGAACTGAAAAACACTCCTGATTGTCCCACGATGCACCAAAGCCCTCGATGTGTGTAAGCCTCGATCAGCTACTCAAGTACTGTAACGTTGACTGAGTGTGTCCGGCTGTACGTGCCGCTCTGAGCCTCTCACATCACTTTTATATTTGAGACTTTGCATTCTTAACAATATATCTGTCCAGGAAGTACACAAAAATATCCTCCGTGGTGTCTGTGAGATTTGAGACATGTTAGCTGATCAGCAGTTAAGTCATGTAAAGCTGGACGCAGACTAGCAGAGGATTCTCTTGATTTACCATCAGAGGAGAAATCTGATTAGATCCTCATTACTCACCAAGGATGCCCCAATTAACATCAAACATAGCACTTTTAGCAAAGAAGAGGGGTGTCCCAGAAGAGCTGGTGCTGTTGCCAAGCAACAGTACACATTCTTCATTAAGGAACCTGAATCCTAATGATCGCAATACGTCAGTCCTACTTTGCACATAAATGCATGCAGACCTATTTTCTGCAAAAAAACAAACAAAGAATCAGCATCTTGATTAATATCTAAACAAATTGGTGTTAAAATCTGCTCCCCACAGTGACAGCCTCATCCTCACCCACTGCTTTTCTCCTGAGCAGTTTAATTACAGACATTTGAGTCATTTTTGTGCTTCCTGGTCAGCTAATGAAATAGAGCAAAAGTCTGTTTGTGCTTTTTAACGAACCCAGCTTAATAATAATAATAATAATATTTTTTTTACTTATCAAAAGGAACCAAAACACATTTTCTAGAATAAAGATAAATTAAAAAAAACCTTGAACTTGGTTGGAAAAAATATTGTTAAAATTATAGAGAAATTGTTCATTATGTCTTCAGAAATTCAAAAGCATGAAACTCAAATGTAAAACCTGTGATGACCTCAGAGGCTCAGAGTGTGTGTATCGATGTGTGTGTGTTGTGCTTCTCCTTAGCTGTAGTCCTGAGGTTTTCTGTGTGCGTCTCTGTGTGTGCGTGTGTGTGTGTGTGTGTGTGCGCGACCTGCTGACACTTTAACACAAGAATCAGCCAGTGCACATTACTGTCTCATCTATTGTCGGTGGATTGTTCACATACTGTGTGTGTATATTTATTCTTGTGTGTGCGTTGCCAAATCCATGTCCGAGCTATGCACACATACTGCTGATGATGAATGAATGAATGAAATGAATCACTGTTGGATTTATTAATTTTTTTGAATGAATGTCGACCTTCCCCCCCCCCCCCACCTCCTTCGTGCACACACACACTACAGATACCTGCTCTTCTTCGACCACTGTACATACTGATCTGTAAATAATGACTCAAATGAAAATCATCTTTGATTGCCAACTATATTAAAAAAAAATCATTGGAAGTGACTGGTCGTGTTTGTGTCCATACATTTCTGCAATGTCTTCAGGAGACACTAGATGGTGCTAATATATTTATTATATATGGCTGATTGATCATTTTTAATTGATTTATTTTAAAATTCAACACATTAGTCAAAAACGTGTTCTGATGACATGAATGTCCACATATTAGTCAGAACTTCACCCTGATTGTGTTTCAAGCTGAAATTCTGTCCACACTGTTTCTGTTCTTTCATCATGAGGCTCTTCTATAAGACACTAAACAGCATGATGAATAGCCATACACATGATTTGAAGCTGAAAGTGGCTTTAATGAGGAGTTACTCTTCATACATCACTTAATAACAATTAAAAACTCACCTGAAAAAAAATGATATAAATATGAAAGAATAAACAAATACATATAATGTTATTTGAAAACTAAAGTAATTGATTTAGATACGGGAGAAGTTGTCTCCCTCTGCAGGACATATGTGGTTATGGCAGGTTTACTGAGGCCTTTCTTTCTTTATGTTTGATCATTGTGCACAATATAATTTGTTTCTGATATTATCTTTTTATATATATTATTATAGGACAGATCAGTCTTCATGCGTCCCTCTCCTCCTCCTCCTCTTCCTCCTCTTCCTCACCTGCTTACCTCCTCATTAACATAATGACGCAGCTGCACACCGGGAGGTTTCTCTCCTTTAAACAAACCCCGCAGGTGAGACGCCCTCAGATCTCGGAGTCATGACCTCCCTGCTGCTGTTTGCTGTGTGTGTTCTGAGCGTGTGTGCTGTTCCACACGTGGAGGAGATGAAGACCCAGGAGCGTCTTTTCCTCAGCTCCCTGGGGCTTTCCGGGCGGCCTCGGCCTGCAGGGAGCCGTCAGGCCCGGCGCCACGTCCCCTCCGCGCTGTGGAGAATGTTCCGGAGGTCGGAGAACATCCAGGCCCAGGAGAGCGAGCCGTGCACGGTGGCGGAGTACGGAGTCCGAGGGAACATCATCCGATACGTGCAAGACCAAGGTGAGGACACGAGGACTTTATAGAAGTTAAAACAGATCCGTGCACATGCGTTCTTGTCCCATCTGCAAAGCATGGTGGTGGTAGTGTCATGGTTTGGGCTTGTTTTGCTGCAGCTGGATCAAAACGACTCTCCAAACAATGAAGTCTGAATGATATTAAAAGAAATCTGAGCTGAATCTGAAGTGAAAACGGGTCAAAGATTGCCTAAAAGTTCATTTTTTTTCAGTGACCAAGTCAACTGAAATGTTTAGTTTTATGTGAGGAAACTGAAGCTTAAGAATGAGCTCTAATGCTGCACCAGGAGGTCACAGCAGACACTGAAATCAAAGCTTCACACACTTGCTCAAATGGAGCATTTTCATCAGTAAAGTCATGACGGAGTCTAATATTTTGTGTCTCATTTGTCTATGTTCAGGTCTTGTGTGACAATCTGCTATAATGATTTAAATTCTAAAATGTTCAGAAACTCACTGTAACGTCTTCAGTCTCCACTGTGACTGTAATGCTCCTGTCCCTGTTCTGCAGGCCGCCTGCTGTCCGGCTGGAGCAGCAGCTGTCAGGCTTGTCTGGAGAAGCAGCTTTTCTTCAACATGTCCGTCCTGCAGCCGGTGGAGCTGCTGTCTCTGGCTCAGCTGGAAGTCAAGTTCCACTGGAAGCCCCTCAGGCCTGCAGAGCTCCTGCAGGGGCCGCGGGCCGTCAGCGTGTCTCTGTACAAGGTGATCCGAGCCACACTGAGAGGAGCCAATCCTCAGGCCAGCCGCAGGCTCCTGCTGTCCCAGTCGGTGCAGCTGCAGCCGGAGCCCGCCTCCATCACCATGGACCTCACGTCGCTGGCAGACAGCTGGCGCAAACCGGGACGCAACTACGGTCTGGTTTTGGAGCTGCTGCCCCTCAGTGCAGATCCAGAGGAGCTCGTTTCCTTTTACCCTGGTAACTCCCTCCCGACCTTCGCTCTGCCTGTGGTCCAGGCCTCATTGGTGGCCGTGTCCCTCAACCCCCAGCAGTGTCGGTCCAGGCAGAGGAGGAGCGCCGTCCACCTCCCCGTGACGCCCAGTAACGTCTGCAAGGCCCGCCGCCTCTACATCGACTTCAAAGACGTGGGCTGGCAGGACTGGATCATCGCTCCTCAGGGCTACATGGCCAACTACTGCCACGGCGAGTGCCCGTTCCCTCTGAGCGAGAGCCTGAACGGCACCAACCACGCCATCCTGCAGACCCTGGTTCACTCCCTGGATCCTCAGGGGACACCACAGCCCTGCTGCGTCCCCATCCGCCTGTCCCCCATCTCCATGCTGTACTACGACAACAATGACAACGTGGTGCTTCGACATTACCAGGACATGGTGGTGGATGAGTGCGGCTGTCGATGAGGTTAGTGGACAGATCACCACATGGGGTTTGTTTTTTAAAATCATGTTTGTTATTTAGTCTCAAATTACTGTTAACTGTCAGTGGGGATGTCTTTGTAATTTTAAACAACTTTAACAAGATTTGTCTTAAACTTTAAGAAAGCATGAAGACCATAAATAAAAAGTTTGAATTAAAGTCTAAGCTAAGTGGTTGTCTCTTATAAGTTTTTAATTAACTGTGTTCATAACTTTACAGCATCCAGTTGTCAACTTAGTCTTGAAGAAATGTGTCAGAAAAACATCTTTTTGGAGGTTAAATTGATTTCTAATGTGACAAATCAAGTCTAGACAGGAAAAGCATCGGAAAGGAAAATATATACTGAGTAAATCTTCTTTTCTACATGGTGCTTGAATAATTCTTCAATACGTTTTATCACATCATATCTCGGTCCTGAAATATGACTTAATGTGACATTAATTTC
>JAVQJX010051293.1:0-12419 GCA_036025115.1 Ambassis agassizii
CCGCTAAACTAATGCACACAAATGTTACCGTGAACATATCACAGGCACAAGACTCTACATAGCAAGTGGTGTAGTTAGGCCAAACCGTTGCAAAAATATGTTAGGAATTAAAAGTGCAATAACTCTCCTTTAAAAAGCAGTGTATTGCATTACACAATTTTGCACAATTTTTATTCATCACTCCTAACAATCAACTGAAACAAACTGCCTTTGAGGACAGTGAACGCACCTGCAACGTCACGTGACAAGCGCAAACCGCGAAAGACTAAAGTCATTTTAAAAGGAGAATAAAGATGGAAGAAAACTATTGTCCCAGTGGTATATTCTGCAAGTCATGTGGGGAGGCCTTCACACTTCCTGGTAGGACACTTACACTTTGTTTCTAACCATTTAAGTCAATGTTATAACGTAATTGAAGTATGCTAGCTAGCAGGAGGCAGCAGCTAGCTAAGCTAGCAATTAGCTTGGCTAATATTACAAGCAGGTGTGGATTAAAAATGTTCACTATGCCGAAGTGGCGAATACAGCTTAACATTCATTTTCATTTTAAAAGATTTACAGCATGTATTCATCACGTGATTTTGTTGTTTTCCACAGAAGAACTGAATATTTGCGCCAAAGTCAAATGCAGGAATAATGCTCATATATGCACTAATAATAATAAGGACGGAAAGTACATGTGGAACAGGCAGTTTTGAAGTCCATTACAAAGTACAAATATTATGCGAGAGCAAAAAAATACTGTTTTGAAACTTTTTAACAGAATTAGCAACAAGGTTAACGTGCTGTCTTAAATCCTTACAGGGTTCATGCGGGGTCTTAAAAAGCCAAAAAAACGTCTTAAATTTGAAACTTAAAATTAAAGGCCTTAAAATGTCTAAAAAACAACAAGATTTTCATCCAAGATCTCAAATTTAATCGTCGTTTAATTTAAAACGAGTGTTTTCAGGGCTGAATTTCTGGGATCATTTAAATGTTTCTGGATGCGTCGTGTTGGTCTAAAATTTCATTCACAATGGCCTTAAAAGGTCTTGGAAAGGTCTTAAATTTAACTTACTAAAACCTGAAAGAACCTTGTCCTTATTTATCTCAATAACAGAAATAAAACATTTACTCCTGTCTTTTTTTTTCTTTTTTCAGAGGATGATGTGGATGGCAACCTCCCTCGTGTGCTCTTATGTGGGCACATCTACTGCACAGCATGCCTCCAGTCTATTCAGTGTGACAATGCCATTAAATGTCCTGAATGTGAGGTAATATTACCTGTGAGCTTACTCTTTCAACTAGACAAGGGCGCAGTTAAAGTACTTGTAACTGATTGTCTCCTGCAAATGTTTTTGTTTTTGTTGTTGTTGGCCATCTTCATTGATAACAGTCCAGCCATTTGTTTAATCTTGCTAATTAAATAAGTCAAAATGTTCCCTCCTTGCAGGTTGAGTCTCCAATTCCTGAAGGGGAAGTGTCTTGTCTACAAGAAGACAGCAGAATCATAGGCCTCATCTACACTAATAAAATGAACAAGATTAAAAGGTAAAAGGAACCTCTGAATGTTGAACTGAATTAATAATGACACCATGTATGGTTTAACAAATTTTAAGTGTAGTTTAGAGAATGAATTATTTTTTTGCTTCCTTTTCCTGAAACCTCTCACATGACAGATTAAAGAATCGCAGAAAGACTAAATCATCAACATCTGTGGACATTAACGCCAATGCTGAGGATATAGGACAGGTATGACACGAGCACTTAAAGTGGAATTTCAAAGGGAGATGGTAAACAACTTCAGTAGTAGTAGTAAGACTTAGAGGAAGATTCTTTGTTTTGTTTTTCTGTGACTGAATCAGTCATATTGACTGTTGAGTTCACCTGTCCTTTTATGTGCATGTGAGTTCTGAGAAGGCTTATGTAATGCAGATGTCTTATGATTTACTTGTCCAGGGCAGTTCATCAACACAGATTGTAGATCTTCGCTTTCATGGGAATTTCTTGTCAGAAAGTTTGCAGCAAGTCTAAAATTTGATCCCATTTATTGGAATTTATATCCAGTCTTTTTAAGAGTATGTCAGAGTTGAAAACAGTTATGCAGAATATGAGGTTTAGTGGCCAGAGTGTCTAAAGTCAGCAATACTAAATCAAACTATATCTTCTTTTTTTAGCCAGCAGATATTGAGAAGATTGAGAAGGTGGTGGATGCTGCTTTGGCCCACGCTTCAGAAAATCTTGCACAGCTGGAACACATCCGTGAGGTAAAAAAAAAAAACTGCACTTGATCCAACAGATTGCGTATACTCGGTAGTATATTGACATTGCTTTTTCTCTAAAGACAAAGAAAGATGTTTTTGGGACTAGTTTATGATCTTTTTTTTTTATCTGGGCAGACTATTTGCAACAACCTGACAGAGCATTGGAAGAAAGAGAAAGCTCGGCTAGAGATGGAGTTGAAACAGGCTACAGACAAAGCTCACAATGCTGTTGAAATGTGGTATGGCTATAAACCCTAATTTCTTTTTTTCCTCTTCAGGTTCTATGCAAACAGCTGTCATAAAGTCAATAACAATAACTTGATGGGTGTAATTTCTCTGTTAACAGGAAGGACTTGCAGTTGAGTCAGATAGCAAAATGGTGTACACAGTTCAGCAACAGCCACCCTGCACTATGGTGTGTGCAAGAGAAGACAAAGACCTTGCAAATTGCCATCCAGATGGCAAAAGAAGTACGACGTGTCCCCTTCCTGGAGGAGTACTGCATCCTGGATAAGGCATGACAAATTAGAGTTCGAGTGCTTTCGTGTATTTTCTAAAATAGTGATTGCTCAGTCATACTGCTTTTGTGTGTGATTGGCAGATTCTAGAGACACTAGTGGCTCCTGTGGATAAAGGGTCCCTCAGTGTGAAATTCAAAACCATGGACCTTGGAGTAAGGTTTGTGATATCAGTTCTGTTTCTCATTGTTTCATTTTAAACTGTATAGGTGGGAATACACACCTGTCTGTCTAGGAGAAGCTCCCACTTACAGACTTCTACTTCCACTCTTAGAAGTTACAAAACCAATTAATAGTTGTCATTTTTTTCGTTATTCACCTGCTCAACAACAATTTACTAAATTGTGCTTGCATATTTGTGCAATTCTAGCTGTTTTATCAAGTTAGAGAACCAAAATCGGACGTTGGTTTTGAATATGAAGATGGAAGCCTGCAGCCCCAAGCCGTAAGTCCTGAAGTACTTTCAGATATCTTGCAGTGATGGTCTTATTTTCTGTAGCTCTAAACTTGTGACATCCAATTTGTCGTCCACTTTTAGTTTGTCCAAGTCCTCAAGCTGCCAGCCAGGTAGCTCCAAGAGAAAGACAACCTGGAAATGTACAGATGCTAGAAATGGCAGAAATAGTCCACCCAGTCAAAACAGGTTCCCACAAAAAGAGGAGCAGACGGGCCCAGGAGTCAGTCTGTCATCACATCCCTCTCCAAAACCAAGACTTCGTAACAAGCTCAAACACACTCCGAGCAGCTCAGATCCTGGAAACCCAGATGTAATTGTTGAGGAGGTTATTGAAGAAGGACAACAGCACGGTGTGTGCATGTCTGTGGCTTTGTCATAAGTCTTTTTTTTCTTATACATAACATAATTATTTGTGTTTTATCTTTCTGCAGCTCTCCCTCCAACGGGTCCAGAGCTGGCCAGTGACAAATGGAGAAGCCACAAGAGAAGAAGAAACCAGTTTGGCAACAGGAATAATGGTAGGGAGAGGAAACTCAGCTCAAAATCTTAGTCATGCTTTTTGGATTTTTGTAACAGTGTTTGAAATCTTTTAAATAGGTTGTCACTTCTGAAAACAAGACAATACATATAATAAGATTTTACACAAAGAGGAAGTAGTATGTTTGCGTAGCTGCGGCACTGCCAAGTAAGCATTTACCAGAGACTGTGCAAAGTGTGAGTAGAGCAGCTCATTGTATGGAGATGTACTGTGCTCCTTTGAAGGTTTGGGAACCCTTTAGAATTTTCAATGTTTCTGCAAAAAAAGAACCCAAAATGATAATCCCATCAAGCAAATGAAGCAGAAATTTTTCATTTTGTCATTTACTTATTCAGAAAAATGATCTAAAATTGCATGTTTGTGGTAAAAGTTTTTCTTATCCACAGTATTCTTCTTGCATCTTTCAATCTCCTTGCTGCTGTCTTGTAGGCACCCAGGTGGTGGTAACCCACATTGTGAATCCAAGTCACTTTTACATCCACTACTTGACAGCGAAGAGTGAAAGTGAAGCCCTATCCAAGAAGTTAAATCAACTCTGCTGTGGAGATAACTATTACTTCACTTCAAGTGACACAGTGGAGACTGGTGTGTTTTTTTTACCTAATTAATGTTGACCGATTACAAAAAAAAAATATTTTTGCTGATATAATCAATTACATTATCCACAATATTCTTTATTTCCCTGCTCCTCTCCAGATTCAATGATCTTTGCAAAGGCAAAGGGGAAGGACGCACTCTGGTGCCGTGCCAAGGTCCTGGACATTGTGCCGATTACCTTTGAGGAGACTGTGAAAGTCTGTCCAGTCAGCCAGCTGGCCAGAATTCAAGTTTTCTTTGTAGACTTTGGCTTCACAGAAACCTTCACCATACAGAGGTACACACACAAAGAGACACAGGGCTACTTACCAAATTTGCCCACATCCTCTCAGTGCTCTCTCTCTGCTGCATCATGAGTAAAGTACCAAGTACCACCAACATATTTTGATTCACACTCTTTACAGTGAGGAAGGGGTCGCTGAGGCTTCACTGAATCATGTGAACAACTATCTGAGAAAAATGGACACAGCAGTGAAGGCAGAACTGAGTCAATTTGCTCCCCAAGCCATCAGATGTTCTCTGAAGGACCTGGTCCCATATGATCTGGTAAGACTACTGAGATTTAAACTGTGTCAGCATCTGTGTTTGGCAAACCGGAAATGTCCATATACAAATGAAAAGTCAGGACACACCAGCAGATGGAGGATGTGTATTACAGCTGCTGCAATGGAAAAGCAGCGCGGAGTCATAATGCCGACCACTGGTTATGACATCAATAGTAGGAGTTCCTTTTGTATGTGTGCAGACAAAAGGCTGGAGTGAAGAGTCACAGCATGAATTCCACAGTGTGGTTGGCTCTGCTGCAGTGGTGATGCGGCTTTTTGGACAGGACCAGGATTCTTTATTGGTGGACCTGAAGAAAGCTCCGGTGGATCAATCCACTGATGTGCCCTTCTCTGTCAGAGAGTATCTTGTCTTGATTGAAGTAGCCAGGTACACATCCATGTGCAAGTAAAGAAAACTGACTGTCACTTAAGTGGCCTGACTTTTTCTCTAAATTGTTTTGCAGGTTTTATTCTCCATTGTCATTTGGTAGGATGCCCCTGCTATACTATCCTCCTGCCTATCCCAAGATCAACACAGAGGTCGATGGTTTGGTGTCTCACATCAATGACCCCTTTGACTTCTACATCCAGCTGGTACGAGAACCTCAATAGATGTGTATTATGGTCAAGTAAAACTGAACATATTATGGAACTGAAGGTCAAAGTAAAGTTTTTAACTGCATCCACCTCCACCCTCTCCAACCAGGTGGCTAACACAGAGTATTTGCTGCTGTCAGCAAAGCTTCAGGATTGTTACAATACAGCAACAATGCTGGGAGAAGATGACCTCAACATCTACTGCCCTGAGATAGGACAGGCCTGTGTCGCCCGCTGTGACAAGTTGTGGTGCAGAGCTCAGATCACTGGTGTGTGTGTTTGTGTGTGTGTCTGTGTGTCTGTGTCTGTGTGTGTTGCAGTTTGAATAACAGATGTGCATTTTAAATCGTAGCTCAGCTTCAGAATGTTTCTTTAACATCTTGAGTTTTGTGAGGTTATCATATGCTAGTGTAAGCCTCATTTAGAGTGTGTGTGTTTTTATAGATCATCCAGAGAGACTTAAAGCTGAGGTGCGGTTTGTTGACCTTGGCAGTAAGAAAATCTTATCGGTTAACAACTTGAAGAAGATCAAGGATGAGTTCTTTGCCCTTCCTGCTGGGGTAAGCATACTGGATACTTATTGTTGTCAATTTTCTTGTTAAGATAATGTATATATAATGTGTAATGTATACATTAATACATCTCCTGTGCTGTCCAGGCAATTCACTGTTGTTTGTCAGATGTGATTCCTCTGGATGGGAAGAACTGGAGTGATGCTGCCATCAAAAGATTCATCAGCCTGGCTGACCAAAAACTGGTTACCATTATTGCCACAGGTGCTGTGTGAGAGAAACCTCACAAAGTAAAACACATTTTGAGGTCTGTGTCTTTTAATCATCTTTCTCCTCTGTATTGCTTTAGAAATGGTCCCCAAGAAGGATCCTCTGCCAGTGAAACTGTTGGAGGGGGACCTGAAGAAACCAGAATGCAGCATAGCTGAGCAGCTGGTCACGGATAATCTGGCTCGCTTCAAGGAAGGGTAGGACCTGTCGTTAGTGTCTTTTATAACTTTCGGTGATAAAGGGTAGAAAATGTATAGATTTTGATATAATGTGCTGCCAGTCGTTGTCTTTTTTGTGTCCAGTTTCTGTCTCCTCCAATTTTTTCACCTCTTGCAGACTGAAGACCAACAAGGTTCAGCCATCAGGTGATGATGATTTTGCCATATGGGACCCTCCCCTTGAGCACAATTCTGCCACAGAAGGGATTATTGGCACTAATGTGACTGTCTTCGGTGACCAAAATGAGGAACTACTGCAGTTGCAGACTCAGTTGAAGCTCCCTGCCCAGCTCAAAGACCTGAAAGTCAGAGTTACTCATGTCAACTCACCAAACAGCTTTTATGTCTTGTTCGCTGACTGCAGTTCTCAGCTCAAGAGGTCAGCATAAAAAGCAAATCCATAATGGTCACATTATTTTCTCACACTGTGTGAAGATTTTGGATGACCACAGTTCAGTTAAAAAACTGAAAACTAATTTTTGAACTATACACGCAAACACTTTTTCTCCAACAGATGGATTATTGCTGATTTTAAAGAACAATAGATGAAGAAACTGAGCATGTCTGTGGCCATGTGATGTTGCAAGCATACAGTGTTAAGATCATGTGTGTTTTTCAGAATATGTGAGCAGGTGAAGCAGGAGTGTGCCCAAACGGAGCCCCCAGATGTGGTGTGGAAAGGAGGCATGTACTGCGCTGCAGTCATTAATGGAGTATGGGAGAGAGGACAGATCTGCTCTGAATTCCTGTCCAACGATATTGCAGAGGTGTAAAAAAAAAAAACATTAAGCCTAACACCCGTATTAATTCTGTCTATTTGAGACATGCTGGAATTTCCTTTTGAAACCTTTTGTGGCTTTAAGCTCACCTGGACTGATAGTTGTGTTTCTGTTGGCTTGTACCAGGTAAGGCGGTGTGACCATGGCAACACAGTGAAGCTCCATGTCAGCAACCTGCGGCAACTGCCACCATCCTTGATTGGCTCCTTGGCATTCGAGTGCACACTCAACAATATCAGGTTCCACACACAAAAACACAGACACTGTATGGACCACAACATAGCCTAGGGCCGGGGTTTCCTCAATGATTAAAAGTTGCACCACAATTTGTGCAAAACTAAAAAAATTAATGTGTTTGCTTTAGTTTGTCAACTTTTAGCCTTTGTACTCTCTTTTTAATATAGTTTTAAGGGGCAAAATATATGCTAACTCTTGAATTAACTTCCCGCTCACTCTTTTCTCTCTTGTATCTTGCAGGCCAGCAGGAGGCCGATCCACCTGGTCAGATACAGCCTGTGACTTAATGTCCCACTATCTGACAGGAGCCTCGGCTGTTATGACCATACAGGTCCCGTGTGCTTTTTTACTTGGTTTTACTCTTTGCTAAAGTGTGCACGTCTTCTGCATTGTTAAAACAACAGTCCCATCTCTTTCTTTTCTTAATGTCCAGGAATTTACAGATCAGCGTCCCATACCAGTGACTCTGTTCTGTTCCAACATAATGGGACAGCTGGTCAACATTGCAAACTTTCTAGCCAGTGAAGGTCTCGCCCTCAAGGAGAGAAAACCAAGGTTTGTGACTTTTTGTGGCACATGTATTTGACATGTATGAAGTAGTTGCAATATAAATACATGCATCTCTGTGGTGTACTTCGCGCACTATTTTGCGCACCTGTATTTTTCTTGACTGTGCTTCTGTCTCGTTGCAGAGATGCTGTAGATGAGCAGCCCAAAAAAACTGATGTACAGTCTGAAGTGAGCGAGAGACAAACTGATGACAACAAAAGAAGCACACAGACAACCTTCTCCTCTCAACCTTTACCAATCTCTACTCTGATCCCACGAAAACCTGCACCTCGCTCCATCATGACTGCTGAAAAGGTGATCACACATACAAATACTCCCATGGCAAGAAGATGCACGGATTCCATACAAATGCAAAAACAATGTTCAGTGATAGATAACAAATTTGCGATATTTCTGATTTGTGTGTGTACGTGTACATGTAGGTGATGACCCAGCCGTACGATCCTCCAGAGCTGCCATGTCCTGGTCACTTCCAGGCACGTGTTTCTGCTGTCGGAGATGATGGTGTTATTTATGCCAGAACTCACAGTGCAGGTACACATGAGAAAACGCATTGTTTTGTGTGTAATGTAATCATGAGAATCTGTCCATTGAGTGCAGAAATGATACTTAAACAGCTGTTGAATTTGAGTGTACAACCCTGAAAGTTGTGTGATTGTGTCAGAGTATCAGCTGGAGCAACTTAAGCAGAGGATCCAGCAGACTATCAAGACATTGCCCAGGCAGAAGCCCTACACCTGGAAGACGGTCTTGGGCTGTGCTGTTATGGGATCTGACATGCTGTGGTACAGAGGACAGCTGCTGGAGATTTTGGGAGGAAACGTTAAGGTCTTGAAAATGCATCCAATGTTTTCTTCCACTGCAGTTGGAAGACACAAATTGACAAAGACAGTGGCTGTACTTTTTTCTGTTTTGTTAATGAGTAGTAATACTTGAAGCTTCCCCTTACAGTAATGCTGTTTGGGTAATATTTATGTTTGTGTGTTTACAGGTCCAGTATGTAGATTATGGTCATGTGGAGAACATCCCTGTGGTCCATGTGCACCCCATGCTGCTGTGTGAAGATGTTCCTCAGCTCTGTATACCTTGTCAGCTGCTTGGCATCAATCCTGTAAGACTTTCAGACATTCGTTGCATTTAATCCAACATCTGTCTTCTTTAAGTGCCTACAAAATGTCTTTACATCAGTCTTTATTTTTGACTGCGACTATAGGACGATCAGGATGTTTTTGCGTCTTTTAGGGATTAGTTTTGCATTAAAGTGAGATTAAACCCAGCTGTGATGTCCTCAAAATGTAGAAGCCTTTATAGTCTGAGTGGCAACTCAAGAGTCTTCCAGATATATCATCGCCTGGTGGATCATCTAGTAAATGAACTCTATTAGCAGGCTGCATAGAAGCAGAGGAGACGTGCACAGACTACAAACATTCTTATGATGGAAAACCAGTTGAAAATCCACAAGATTCCTGAAGAGGGAATGTTCTCTTTTTTCCCTTTTAACCTCTGTCTCTTTCAGATTGGTGGTAAGTGGCAGCAGGATGCAGTGGGCTTACTGAGAGAGATGTTGCTGAACCGCTCTGTTGAAATGCAAGTTGTGGTAAGTCTTCCCCTCCCCTAATTAGATTAGATTAGATTAGATTCAATTTTATTGTCATTACACATGTACAAGTACAATGCAACAAAACACAGTTTGGCATCTAACCAGAAGTGCAAAAAGCAACAAGTGCAATATATGGTATATACAGTATGTGTGTATATACCACATATACCAAGCATATTGGTTGTTATTGTAGGATGGAATTGCACTGAATTTAGGGTTTAGCATTCAGTTAGTAGTAGGTGTTTGGTCCAAATGTGTGTTTATGTGTGGTAGACACTGCCTGCTGACCCAAGGAGTCCCCTGTCTGTTGAGCTCTTTTTGGATGGTCTGAGCCTCAGCAAGATCCTGTGTCACCATGAGCATGCCACCATGGACCAGAATGTCTCTGCACAAAAGGTGTGTATGTTTCCTTTTGTATGTTTGCAGGTATAATCTATGTATGATTTACTGAGAATATATGGGTTTCCTGTAGCCTCCCTCAATGGCATCTCCTGCCAGCATCCTGGATGATTGGGATTTAAACACTGAGGTATTGTAGTTAAAACATCGTTTTAAGAGCTGCTGCTGTTTCTCAGACACTTATACAGATGCTGTGTTTGCAGGGCCTGAAGGAACCAGAGGAGCACATACTGGGGCCTTTTGTCATACCAGATCTGCCACAGACAGGAGAGGTCTTTGAAGTCAGAGTCAGGCATCTGTGCACCCCCAATGAGGTAACAACCAACTACAAAAATAAGTCCTGTCATCAAAGAACTGGTTATTGTTTATTGTTGGTTAATTTGTAATAAGCATAACTGATGGTAAGTGTCTGTGTGTCCTGTAGCTGTACTTGTGGCCTGTGGAGGGAACAGATGATGTGGAGGTCGATGGAGAAACTCTGGACGAAGCTTTGGGCAGAATCAATGCAGACATCAACAAACTGAAACAGCTTGACAGCTTTCCCAATGGTAACACTGTCTGCCTAGAGACAGATTTGAAAGGATTCAATCTTTTAATAAAAATGTTCTGTATTGGCTGCTGTGATGCGTTAGTAAACACATTATATTAAAGCACAGCACGTCATCTCAGACCTATTGAACAAAAACAGTGCCTCCCACTTTTGGATCTATCGGACACTCTGCTTGTGGTTTCCAGGTGGCCCGTGTTTGGCAGAATACTCTGACGGCATGTACTACCGTGCCAGGCTGATGAAGTTCCTCAGCGTGGAGCCCGTCATGATCCTGGTCCAACACGTGGACTTTGGCTCTGATGACACTGTGCCCCCTAGCAAGTATGATAAATAATATAATAATTAAAATAATAAATCCAGGCTCCCCAAAAATTGCTTAAAGGCAGTCCATCTCTATGGTTACTGTGGCAATTCATGTTGTGTGTAGTTAAATGTTATTCTTCATACATTAAGGATTTGATGTATTTATTTTGTTTTTCTTAAATCAAGAAGTTGACATGACAAACTAATAAGCTCCCACTTCCTGTCAGGCTGCGCCAGATGCCGGCTCAGCTGCTGCAGTTTCCATCCCAGGCGCTTAAGGTGAAAGTTGCAGGGTTCAAGCCTCCGAGGGTCAATGTGCAGGAAGATGTGCTGCCCTACAGCCCCGGGTGGAGCGTGAAGGCAGCACGGGAGATGTTAGACCTGTTACATGGCAAAATCACAGCTGTTATTGTGGTAAGAAACACAGCATGGCTGTCTCTTATACATATTTAGCAGTTTTGTTTTGTTGAAGAAGAAACAGAAAGTGCATGTTGCTCAGTGAGATAAATAATAATTGTTTACATTTAGCTACCAAGTTTGCCAATATACCATCTGCAGTTTGCTATAGCCCAAATGTCAGGATAACTTGTGATGTTTGATGTGTGTGATGGAGATCTAAAATTATACGAACAGCCTCAGGATATCAAGCTACAATTCACAACTTACACTCTAGGGTGCTAAGACAAGCAGTAACTAGAGCAGGTTAATTCCTATTTGCTTGGGTATACAAGCCCAATGTCTCCTCACCTGCAAGCTGCACATGCAAAAATGCAAAGCAGCCAGTATCTTACTTGTTTTGTGTATGTTGTTGCTCATTTAGGCGAAAGAGCCAGAGCTCACAGTGCAGCTGTTTAATGAGGATGGAAATTTGGTCCATTTGCCACTGTTGAGCAAAGGACTGGCTGAATTTGAGTGAAGAACAAAGGTTATCTTCTCAGCAGTTGATGTAAGTTTTTGGCTTTACTCCAAAGATTTATTGTATGTTTTGGGATTTTTTTGATTCATTTGATATTGCTTAGTTCATGAAAAATAATCACATTGCAGCTCTATAATCAAACTGAATCCACAATTGAAAGAGATCATCACTGACTTTATTTTAACCTGCGTCTCATCTCTCTATAGGTTTACTTGCTGACGGTTTGTGATCTCATTTATTTCATGCTGATGCTTGATTGCTGATTTTAGTTTATGCATGTCTGAGAAAATGTGTGCCATTTTTTTTTTACTTTTACACCTCGTTCAGGAGAGCAAGAGATTTTCTGTGATGTTGGGCTGTTTGGTTTGTTGAGATTAAACTCTCCCAAAGCTGTGAAGCCCTTCTGCAGTTTTTTTGGTGGGGGTACTTGTAACCAACAAATACTCCTGTATATTTGCACCTCTGCAAACATTATCAAGGACTCATGTTTCTAAATAAAAAAATTAGATGAAATTTATTTTTAAAACATTTACAGCAGACTGCTAAGAAAATAAATATGTATTTTTATAA